>JAYXIM010013373.1:0-97105 GCA_037575425.1 Anastrepha fraterculus | reverse complement strand
TGCAAAAACTCCAGAAAAATTTAAAATAAGCAAAGAAGAGAAGAAAAAATATGCATGTGCAATGGTTTCGAAATTAACTTGACCTTCATATAGCCAAACCCTGGCAAGAAACTGGCAATGATAATGAAGGTAATACTGCGCGAAGATGTTTTTCAAAGGACCAATCTTCAGCCAATATTTCGGGTATTGACAAAGAGTTGATAAAGCGGCTTCAAGGAATATTACCAAATTCGGCCAATACGCAATGGATACTGCTCAAATAAATAAATATAATTGGTATTATTTGCCATCCTCGCTCCATAAAATCCTTATTCATGGAGAAAGGGTTATAAGACAATTACTTACTGTATAGGCTAATTGTCTGTGGATGCACAAAAAGCGCGAAATAAAGATTGTAGACGATACCGATTACATCAATCTAGGAAGAGTTATCGTTCAGCAACTAATTAAGATGTTCTACTTCATTATTATTCACATCAGATCGATTTATTTCAAGCCTAAGAGCACCAAAAGTAAGTTTAGAAAATATCTTACTTGGATCTTGGATCTGCCTGAAAGCCAAAAATGCAAAGAATAAAATGCTCTGCTCTGACTAATAAATAAAATACGACTTCTGTAGAAGATGTCTTGATGAGGAAGAGGAGGAGACAAGCCTGCATCTTCTGTGCCATTGTCCAGCTCTATCCAGACGGAGATTTGCTATTCTAGGCAAACAATTTTTTAACGAATTGGAAGATCTCATTTCCACAGAAATAGGAGATCTTCTAAAATTTTTGAAAAGCGCACAATGGTTTTAGGAGAAATAGGGAAAGCTCCCCCACGCGGCATCACAATGGGCTATGAGCCTGAGTGTGTCCCACAAGACAACCGCTTCAACCTAACCTAACCTAATAAATAAAATAAAATCAATGAAAAAATTAAATCAATGATTGTCTTTATAAAGTCTCATTATTTCATTATTTTATTTTTTACTAGCAAACCCGGCGAACTCCGTTTCGTTTTTTTAACATTTCGTTTGGGGATTAAAAGATGAAAAAAAAATTATTTTTTTTTTGTTTTATATTTGAAAAGGAAAAATTGTATTTCATTTATCCGTTTCATTGAAGTGCTCTTTGGTAAACCACATTTTTGTCCTTTGGTCTGACGTTAACACAAACAAAGCGGATGGTTTCCCAACTCGTGAACAGGCAACATAGCTGCCCTTGTGAAAAGACTGATTTTCTAAATTTATCCCTCAATCAAATTCGGCATAAGTTTTTACACCGCAAGTCGAGTACTTTTGCAAAGTCGCGGTGGATTTAAATTACGCAATATCATAATAACTGAACCAACTTTGAGTTGCAACTTATATGGTGCAAATCCTGGTAATTCCAGAGAGTTCAAAAACTCCGTTGCATAATTTACTACATCATGGGGATTTGGTTATAAACGGTGCCATGTAAAATGTATGTCATTTATATTATCAAATTTTCTACCTAGCCATAGACAAAATTGCGTTTAGCTGTCATTTGCGTTTTGTTATTCCATATCAGATGCGTTTTTGTTATACCACATTTTATAGTGACTTCACCGAAACGCGTTCGAATGGGGAAAAAAGTATCCTATGTCCGTCTCCTGGTTCTAAGCTACCTCTCCACCAATTTTCAGCCGTTCTCGAGTTATAAATAGTGTAACTTACATGACTTTCTTTTATATATACAGATTTACCATTTTCAGCTTTTCAATTTTCAAATCTTTTTTTAAAATAGAGTTTAAATCAAATCAAATCATTTATTTCATTAATAAGTCCACATATGCAATAACATACGTACACATTGTCAAGTTATTATCACTTAAGATAGCAGAGATAAACAGTTTTGAGACAGTGAGCTCGTTTCCGTCCCACTGTGCGTTATGCCCGCTCGATATTTTTGTGGCTGTAGGTGTAGTTCTCGTCAGAGCACATGAAATAGTATTTATTATTTAGACTAATTTGATTAAATCACTGCCACTTGGCAACCCTACTTATGTTTACTGGTCACTATGTATGATTAGGGTAATGAAGGTGTCGGTAAAGTGGTAGACAGTTAACCAACGAGTTGCATGCATTGAGAGAGGGAGGTTGTACCATATGCAGAAGATTAATTAATCTTTAAGGACTCTTTATGGCTATTTTATGCTACTCCTACCACGCTTGCTTACTGCCGACTATTTTTTGTGGATTTCTGCAGATTTGTGTGCATTCTGTGTTGTTTATTTGTATGTGCGTGGCAAATGAATTTATGATAACAATTAGTGAAGGTAATTTACATAAGAAAAAATTATATGTATACTAAAATTAAAAAAAGTCTTCAATTATAGAACATATCTTATTTGTATGTAATTTTCATATAAATACATAAATTTATGTGTAGGCCGTGGTTGTGAAAAAATTTACTATTACCTGCAAATTGTTCAAATAACACTCATGAAATTCTGTCGTCTCAAATCCTAGCAATTTATTCTCGTGGATTTTTAATATGTCCTTTCAGGTCGCCGACGAGCAAGTTAATAAAAATAAATGCTCAAGGGCTTAGGTTCTTACCGCTCTGACACTATCAGCGCTGTTCCGTTGCTAGCTTGCCACGCGCCAGTACATTTCAGCAAATTTGTTAGCCGTCGGCCGGAGGATAAGCACAGCTAACAACACCCATCACATACATGTTTGTATGTATGTGTGCTGTACATATAATAGTAGTTAATCGCGTTGTTGCCATGCGTGCTGATTTATTTTTCATCATGTCCTTACAATATACACTTTTTCTCTGTTACTTTTTTCTGCACTTCAGTACGACAGCAATAATACCACATTTATTTTGATTACACAGTGACATTCATTTCTATTTGCCGACGCTTATCGTGGTCATCATTGTCATCAGTATCACTGTGGCGGCCAATTCTACTTGTATTGCATATAGGTATACAAGTAGAGTATCGTCTAATGCCAACTTAACAACTTCATTTATATGGCAGCGATGTCCGTTTGAGCTGCCCTAGTCCATTGATATTTTTTCAATCTCAGCGCTAATCCCAACAAATGACGAACAAATAAACAATTCAACTATGTACGCAGTTGGGTAGCGATTTTTGAGGTCAACCCTGCCTGAAGCAGTGGCACTTCTACTTACAATTACACTCAAAGGCATCCTTTCAACTTTGCGCTTTTAATAATTTCCAAAGCTTTGTTCTTTACTTTTTACGCAAATATTGTTGATTAAAGTTAATTTTATGGAATTCGAGTTAAATATTTGGAAAATCCTTTTTCATTCCGCTACTTACTCTTACTTTTACCTTTTTAATAGAAAACCACATCATAGCAAAAGTGAATTGCGTGCTGCCACTACAACTTCATTCGCCATCCTACCGCCAGTTATGCTATACTGTTAATTCGCACGCACATTGACTTCTGTTGGTCCCCAGAGTCGAAGCATGTCAAAGTTTCGCTTTCATATCCTTCTGGTATGCCTGTGTACCTGGATCTCGTATTATTTTCACAGGTTAATGTGCGTTTATTCACCTTCTCTTGGGTTCACCTTTGACTCACTTAACTTTTGATGCTACGACTATTGTTGTTATTGTTCGTGTTGTTGTTTTTGTTGCCACTAACATTGATGTGAGTTAAATACCCATGTGAACTTATCCTTTGATACTCTAATTTATTACCAAGGATATGTGAATTTATTGCCTTGAGTGAAAAATTCTTGTATTTAATCTTGAAAGTGTTGTTGCTGAAAATGGGACAGTTTAATACATATCATTCTATTGTACATATAATATATATTCATGTATATACTACTATATTCACCCATTATACATAACCCTTTTCTGAAAATTCATTAGAGTTAGTTGTACGAAGATGCTTGTGCTTTAAGGAAAAATTGGAAGTAGGCAAAAAAGTAAAGTACTTTAACAAATTGTAATGTAAATAACGAGCAGTGAAATTAAAAAAATACGAATAAGTAAATAAGCTGTAGGCAAACCTAAAGTGACGGCCGCCGTAGCCGAATCAGTTGGTGCGTGACTACCATTCGAAATTCAGAGAGAATGTATATTCGAATCTCGGTGAAACATCAAAATGAAGAAAAACATTTTTCTCATAGCGGTCGCCCCTTGGTAGCCTGTGGCAAACCACCGATTGTATTTCTGCCATGAAAAGGCTCCTCATAAAACATATCTGCCACCACCCGCCGAATTCCCGTCAAATTCATAAAATTACTCATACAATTAGCCACAGTATGACTACTTCTTGCTTCCCTGATGCTTGGAAATCTGCTACTATGTTTCTTCTTCTTGATTGGTGCGATAAACGCTTAAACGATTTTGGCCGAGAAGGCTGCTGCGCCCCCGATAACTAAAAATAAGTCTGCATTTAGTCCTGATTGATTTTCGCCTAATAAGTAATAATAAATATCTCACCCGCTTTCTCTAAGGATTTTGAATCTTTAACGTTTGAATAAATATCTTCGTAAATTAATAAACTTTTTCAGTGTAGACTTTTTTAAAGCGTTTGACTCGGTTAATCACGAACTTCTGTGATCTAATTATAGAATTGCTTTGGGTTTGCTGAATCCGCAGTAAAGCTATTGAGCAGAACTACGCGTGAAAAAGTTGATTTCGTGCTCATATATACCTCAAGGCTCAATTCTCGGACTACTGTTATTTAGCTTACTCGCCAAAGACATTTTTAGTGCTCGTCAATATATTGAAATGCATGTTTATGCGAAGAATTTTAAGCTTTATTTATCAGAAGCTCTTAACCAAACAGGTTTCTTGTGCTCTAGTTCCACCAATGGCTTATCATCTATGTATAACCTCCTAGGCTTCAAAAAACCACTCTTTGTTTATTCATTTATTTACTTATAGAAGTAAAAGTTGATTAAAATATCTTAGACTAATACAGATATTTTAACAAAAAAAAAAAAAAAAAAAAAAAAAAACTATTAATAATAGTAATCTTAATCAATACCTCAATTTATTTATATATCAATTATTTATAAGGCCAATTAAGAAGTTTAATGAAATAATGTTTAGCTACAATCAAACTCAAGTCGCATGAGCTGAAAATAAGCAGGAAAAAGACAGGGGACAAGTGCTGTGAGTTTTCCACCAATTCAACATCAACGAGCAGATCACCGATGCTGCTGGATGACAGCCCTCTAAACGAGGTTTCCATATTTAAGTACTTGGGCTCCGTTGTAAAAAATACCGGAGAAGTCAATGAAGACGTGCAGCATAGGGTAAACTCAGCATGGTTGAAATGGAAAACGCTAACCGGCGTTTTATGCGACAGAGGCATGCCCCTCCATCTAAAAGGCAAAATATATAAAATAGCTGTGCATCCCACCCTGTTATATGAAGCCTCTAAAAACGCCTCGCGAAAGAAAACTTGAAATGAAAATGCTGAGACGGTCAACATGGGTAACAGCGTTGGATAAAGAACCAAACCGAAACATTCGTGATAACCTTAAAATCGCGCCGATTGTGCAAAAAATACGAGAGAGCCGTTTTCACCTAAATGAGATATGATACGATATGAGAAACATTGTTCTAATCACAGTTATGTAGCATGGCTTGGAAGAAGCCAGGGCGACCCCAACTTACATGGACGAAGAAGATTTAAAGCGACATAAAATGTGCGAATTTAAACACCGATACGAGCCAAGATCGAAAAATGTTGTGATTACGAACTAGGATAGCTGACCCCAAGTAAAACGGGATGAATAAGAAGAATGAAATAGTGTTTAGAGAAAGCAAATTTAATCTCAAAAAATTTGTAGATAGTATTGAACCCTATTAGAGCTCTCATAATGGGTGCATTGGCGGCCGCCGTAGCCGAATGGGTTGGTGCGTGACTACCATTCGCAATTCACAGAGAGAACGTCGGTTCGAATCTCGGTGAAACACCAAAATTAAGAAAAACATGTTTCTAATAGCGGTCGCCCCTCGGCAGGCAATGGCAAACCTCCGAGTGTATTTCTGCTATGAAAAAGCTCCTCATAAAAATATCTCCCGTTCGGAGTCGGCTTGAAACTGTAGGTCCCTCCATTTGTGGCACAGCATAAAGACGCACGCCACAAATAGGAGGAGGAGCTCGGCCAAACACCCAAAAAGAGTGTAGGCGCCAATTATATATATATATGGGTGCATTCTTTGTATACAGAGTTTTTATAAAGCCAATATGGAAAAAATTTAAACTTCGTAGCGATATACTTTAGATAGAGAATTAACATAGATTCGCTCCAGAAGGGAGGGGAAATCCACACTTCTTGAATAATATTAAAGACGGAAGATAAAGACAAAATAGATCGTCGAGTCTGCCGAGATTTCAAATTGATAGGCACTCATCTAGAATTGTACTCGTATGAAGAAATGGGGTCACGAAAACGAAGGTTCTACATTGCCAATGAAAACTTTTTGAATACGTTCAACTCGAGTTATGTGACAGGTGCGACAAAGTCTCCAGATGAAAGATGTATATTCCATTTTAGAACGAGCAAATGATGTGCCGAGCAAATTAAGGGTACAATCTCTGTACTATTAGGCCTTACAAATAGCATGAAATTTATTGTAGGATAGCAAAAAATGTTTAAATCAAATAGTTTATGACTAGTAAAAGTAAATATAGCGTCAAAAATGACTCCCAAGTTCAAATTTTATTCACTCATCTCAGACGACTATTAGAGATAAAATAAAATGTGTTCAAAGGAGGAAAACAATATTTAAAAACATTTGCTTGGAAATACATCAAGAAAAAGCTTTATTAATCTATTTTTGGAGCATTTGTGTCGAATACGTTTCTTACAATAGAATCTTAAGGACGTCAGCATAAAGTATGAAAAACAGTATTTATGTCATTGATAAACAAGAAAAATAGCAAAGGACCCAAAGTACTTCTTAGGAAACTCTAGACGACACGATCTCGGCTTATATAACTATAAAATACAGTTCGTGCACGTGTTGAAGCCAAATTACCATCGTTTGAGTCGTATTTTTGCTCATTAAGCTCATTTGAAACTGGCCGAAGGTTAGCATTTTTGTCGGAGAATTGTACTGAGTGAGTCATTTCTGGTTAAATGGATTGCCAAGTATGCGAAGACATTATTTCTTTCACAATGAAGAAGGAGATGCCGTTACGGTGAATGACGAGCACTATCGAGCTATGTTGCCTGAGTTTTTGCTTCCGAAAATTAATCAGCTAAACACCGACGCTGCAAGTTGCCATACAAAACACTTAATGGTTAATGGTTAATGGTTGTAAAGGGTTAAGGAGTAGCCCTTTAGCACTGCGACCATATTGATCTACTGTGCACCCTATGCTGTCTATTGACTGTTAAGTATGCTTATGAATTGTACCAGCTCCTTCTGAGGGAGTAATTGAAGGTCTTCATCTGTAAGCATGAACTTGTTTAAGAACCTTTTCCTTCTATGCGTCAACCCCGGACATTCGATAATGAGATGTTCCATAGACTCCTCATCTTCGCAGCAGAATCTGCAGGTGCTGGTGTTAGTTATGCCTAATTTATGTAAGTGTTTGTTGCAGGTGAAGTGACCCGTGAGGGCGCCTGTGAGAGTGCGAATGCTCTTTTTGTTTAACTTGAGGGCCATGTCGGCTCTTTTAGCGTTGAAACTTAGGAACTTTTTGGAGTGTCTAAGACCCTCTACATTGTTCCAATGCTGATTTAATAGAGTTTTGGCCCAGTATTTTACTTTTTGTTTTAGGTTGTTTTTGTTGAATCCGAACATAGGACTAGGTCCGATGAAGTTTTCATCTGCCCCTTTTTTGGCTTGAAAGTCTGCCTTTTCGTTGCCGTCATATCCCTCATGTCCCGGTACCCAAATTAATGAAACATTGTTTTTGGATGCCAGATTATTGAGTGCCTTGTGGCATTCTAAGAGGGTTTTTGAGTTGTATGTATAGCTATCTAAAGCTTTTAGGACTGATTGGCTGTCCGAGAGTATTTTAATCCTTACTCTCTTGTGGTTTCTGCGTTGCATGATGTTTACTGCTTCCATTATTGCGTATAGTTCCGCTTGGAAGATAGTGGTGTCCCTGGTGAGAGTGTATGATTTGTGGATTCTGGGCCCCACTACACCTGCTCCTACACCATAAGGTGTTTTTGATCCATCAGTGTACCATTTTTGTGAATCATCATTCATCCATTTCGGGTTTGTTTTCCACTCGATCCTCTCAGGAAAGGTAACTGTGTATCCTTTTGTAAAACAGAGGGTTGGGTCAATGTGGTCTGAAACTTGAGCCATGCTTATGGTGTTTTTGATTTTATTTAGGATATTTAGGTGACCGGTGAGGTTACCCAATTTGAAATTTACTTTCATGTGTAGCATGAGTGCTTGCGTAGCTGCTTCCTCTTGGATTTCTATATGAAGTGGTGGGAGATTAAGGAGTGCTTCCATGCCAGCTGTTGGGGTAGTTCTCATAGCCCCTGTGATGCATAGGCAAGCAAGCCTTTGTACTTTTCCCAGTTTGGTTGTCGCTGTTTGTTGGATAGATTTGCTCCACCATACTAGTGCCCCATACAGTATGATTGGTCTAACCAGTTGGGTGTATATCCAGAGGGCCATACTAGGGCTGAGGCCCCAGGATCTCCCTACTAATTGTTTGGTTGTCCACAAGGATTTCGTGGCTTTTTTTTTGTTATATTATTTATATGTGATTCCCAAGTGAGTTTTTTATCTAAGGTTAAACCTAGATATTTGACCTCTTCCTTTAGTTCTATCACTGTTTCATTTAGTTTCAATGCAGGAAACTCTAACTTTCTTTTTCTTGTGAAGGGGATTATTGTGGTTTTGTTAGGGTTGATCGACAGCCCCTCCTTTTTACTTTTATTATAACAGATATGTCATCTGCATACCCAATGGTTATAAATCCCTTATTGCTTAGGTGCTGCACCAAGTCATCAACTAGTAGGGACCATAGCAGTGGAGAAAGAACTCCTCCTTGCGGACATCCCTTTACTGTTGTGACATTAAGTTCAGCTTGGCCTAACGAGGCTTTAATAATCCTCTGATTAAGCATTTGGCTTATCCAGTGAGTTAATATTGGGTTTGCACCTCTTTTTTCGAGTGCTGTTTCCATGGATTTGTAATTTGCGTTGTCGAAGGCTCCCTCTATGTCCATAAAGGAACATAGGGCTATTTCTTTTTGATTTAGGGCCTTTTCTATATTGACAACGAGTGTGTGCAGTGCTGTGACTGTGGATTTCCCTTTTGGTAAGCAAATTGCAGCTTATGAAGGGGTTTTTTGAAGATTACTTCTTCTCTTAGATGGTATTCGAGTAGTTTTTCCGTTGTCTTTAGCATGAACGACGATAGACTGATTGGTCTGTAAGATTTTGGAGAATCAGGGGGTTTGTTACCTCCCTTAGGAATAAATATTACCTTCAATTTCCTCCATATCTTTGGAATGTATTCCAATATTAGGCTAGCTCTGAAGATTTTCACCATGACTCGGATCAGTTCCACAGTGCCTTTGGATAGAAGTGCTGGGAATATTCCATCCGGCCCTGGTGATTTAAAGGGTTTAAAGGAGTTAATTGCCCACTCTACCCTTTCGAAATTTATGATTTTATTGACAAATGAGACCGTAGATCTCCGTTGATGGTGAGTTACCATGTCTAGACTATTGTCGATTGATGGGTCATGACTTTTACAATCTGGGAAGTGAGTCTTTAGAAGAAGCTCTAATAGTTCCGTTTGGACCTTTTAGTGTGCCTATGGGACTTGAGTCACCTTTGGAAAGTGATTTTTGGATTCTAGCTGTTGCTGGAGTATCTTTTAGATCCTCGCAGAAGTTTTTCCAAGAGTTTCGTTTGGATTTCCTTAGTTCTTTGTTATAGTTAGTTAGGGATTTCCTATATTCGTCCCATTTGTTTGTTTTCTTTGCAGCGTTGAATAGTTTTCTCGTTGCTTTCCGAAGTTTGTCAAGTTCGTTGTTCCACCAGGGGACCCTCTTCGTGGAGGATTTTATTTTTAGTGGGCAACAGTCTTGATATGTGGCCATGATTGAGTCAGTCATTTCTGTTACTGCCTCTTCTAGTTCCTCTGTTGATGTTATTTTGCTTACGCTGTTATTAAGCTTAGCTGAAAGACATTCATTGTATCTTTTCCAGTTTGATGTTTTTGGGCTTCTGTAAAATGTGGAGAACTTTACCACCCCATTTAGGTCAAAGAGTATGTGTTTGTGGTCAGACATTAAGTCCTCATCCGAGACTCTCCAGTCTTAACAATCGATCTCTTGCAAAATCAAGTTGGTAACAACTTTCCTTCCAGAAGTGATCCTCTTCAGTGGAGACCTCGTTCTGCGATTTAACGCCTCTGGATTACTTTTTATGGAGCCATGTTAAGTCTTGGGGTTATGCCGACAAACCAGCAACTCCTGAAGCATTCTGCGCCAATATTCAAGCCACCAATAACGCCATACGGCCAGACTTATTGGGAAAAGTAGTCAAGAATTGGACTGATCGAATGGCCCATGTAACTCGTAGCCGCGGCGGAAAAATGCCGGACTCAAATTCATTCCAATAATATCTCTGTTTTGTAATTTAACTTTCAGTTCTCAAGCTCTTAAAAAAACACCCGATAGTACATTATTTAAACGTACACCAAAAATTGGAGGAGAAGCTCGGTGAAATAATTATGATAGCAAAGGATCCAGCGAACTAATATTAATCGTCGTTGGAAAGGATTCAAAGTCATTAAACTAATCCATATGGCATATACAGGGTTACCAATATTCGACGGACCCATCTGGCAACCCTGTATCTTTTGACAGATATCGCTTAATGACATACCGCGTTGGAAGCGTCAGTCCAAGCAGATTTTTACCATGGAACAGTACACGCCACGCAAGCGCTCCCAAATTGTTGAAATTTACATTCAACAAAAAAAGTCAATTGTGAAAACTCAACGTGCGTATAAAAATTAAATGATGTGAAAAGTGCGCGTTCTAAGTGATGCTCTGATCCGCAAAGAGTCATCGAAATGGCTGAAGATCCGTCGAATATGGGCAACTCGTACTGGTGGTGGGAGAAGACATTTTCCGACATAATAATAAAATGTCCTCTTATCCTGGAAAAGTTTCATGCCTCTATTTTAATCAAATTTCACTTTTTATTCCATAAAATGTATCCAGGTACTTAAATATATACATACATACAAGCATACATACACACATACATATGTATATGCGTATAATAACACAGTTGCTGCACAAATGCTACTAAATCTGTGATCATTGCACCTCTTGATTAATGATGTCGCGATTAATCAGGTAATGCAAAACTCATACCTCCACTGCGTTGTGTAAAAAATCAGAGAAAATTGGCTTCCTCACTTGTCCAGTAGCCTTGGTGCACTTAATCCCCAGACACCATTTAAGTAGGCATTGTGCGGAGAACGCTTTGAATGAAATCATTTTAATGCGTCAATTTAATTACGCACGTGACAGCTGTGACAAAGCCTTGTTGATGAAATAAGAGAATGAGAAAGAGAAGTGGGCAAGGGAAAAGTGAACGCAATAAGAGCGGAGCTCGAGAAAGATTCGGACGATTGATGAAAATTGCTAAGCAGCGCGCAGCAAAGCGAGTGAGGTGGAATATGCACTTGTATACCCCATCTATGACTCTTAGCTCTTCCTTTTACACAAGTTGCACTGCAGTGGTGAAAGGGTGGCGGTGATGGTGGTTGACGTTAGAGAAGTGGCAACCCTGGCGATTCTCATTAAATATGATAAATGATGGATGATTTATAGCGGCATTGCAGCGTGAGTACCTACGTATGTACGTGTGTGCATGTGTGCGTATGTGCCGTGGTATATATGCAAAAATCCAAGCACAAGCCAATGCACACGTAGTGTCACGCTGAAAAGTATGCAATGCGGCACAACATGTTGCACCATTAAGCTGCACTGCAGCGCCGCATTGCCTCAGGAAACGGAAGCCACACGGTTGGCGGCGGTTATCCGCTTGATTGTTTGCATATTGCTGTTTGTGATTGTACTGCCTGTTGATGTTGTTGTTGTTGTTGTCATTGTTATTACACGCTTTGCCAAATGAAATTGACAAAAATGAAACGAAACGAAACGAAAGTGACTGCGGTTAAAGAGGCTGCTGCCACTGACTTTGTCGGGCGGATATCGGCGAGCTTCAGAGTTGGGTTGCTGTTGCCAGAAAGACATGATAAATTACTGGAAATTATTCTTGCCACAGCAGCATTGTGTCGCGTGTTTGTTACGCTTTCAAAATATAAACATGCAAAAACAGCAGGTGGTGGGGGAAGCCTTTTTAGGCTTAGACTTTTGTTTAATTTTTGCATTTTGCCAATCCTTGTAAATGTCTTTGTATTTGTCGGAGCGTTTATCTACGTCGTGGAATACCTAAAAGTTAATTGAAGTAAACAACGATGCCGCCAACAACAACAAAATCAGCTCCAACAACAATCACCGCAACATTAGCCATAATGAAGCAACAACAAAATGGCAAAACCGCAAGCAACGAAGAGTTTCGCAAGCATCCATCCACCAACGCGCCACACCCCTGTTCCAATCACGTCGAGCATATTCGTGCATAAGCTAAGCACAGGAGCGTCTGTAGTAAACTCGAAATTTTGACGTTACCGCCAAAGTCGACATCCATTAAAAAAACAAATTATTCAAACAGCACAACAAATCGCGACATTTCGCTATTTACTTTTCTTTGTTGTATTCTCATTACTTTCCTATTGTTGTTGTTGTTGTTGTTGTGCTTGTACTCGTGGAGAGCAAAAGTTTGTTATCTGTTTTATCTGATTTGCTATGCGACTGTTAAGATTTATGATGCCACATCAAAAAGTGCGTGCTGCAGTAAGCAAAGTGTGGCAGGATGGCGTCGAGTGGAATATCTTTTATACACGCACGCATGCACACAATCACACAAACACTTCTAGGCAGCGAAAATTTTCATAGTCAAACTTTGAAAAGCTCACACACACTCACATATCCACTCTAAACACTGAGGAATATTCTTCTACCCTTCTTTTCTATCGACGAATGGGCATGAATGAGTAGATCACTGTTGTGGTGGAATTGGTCATTAAATACTGACACCAAACACTCAGCAGGACGAAAATTGGCGTTGACAGTGCCAACTCAGTGCAACAACTCAGACTTCCTTTTACCCGCTGCTCTCGTCCTGACCAAATCGAGCAGCATATTTTAATTTGCCGCTGTCAACTGCAGACGTGGTTGTGTCATCTCCTACGAATACAAACAAGATAGGGTTTATACTCGTAAATATGGTGTTGGCATTGCTGGCGGCCAATAAAACAAAATATAACTGGACCTACTGATACTTGAGTGGTTGATGCGCACAGAGTGCCGATTGCTACAATATTTAGAGGACAAGGCCAAGTTTGTTTTTTTCAGCCACGAAAGGCTGTACTAATATTTAGTGCAAAGTGGTAATTGCTTCATTTTTTTTCTAATTCTTAGTTTCTAAATTCTATTTCTTAAATTCTAATCTTATATGTTTTCTCATTCGTTACTGAAAAGTTTATTTGATGCAATTTAATTCGAGCGAGTGCTGTGCAAATTTTGGTAATTGCATTTAGCCAAATATTTATTTATTTTGACAAGAAAAATTTGGAACAACATAACAAGAAAATATATTAAAATCTCGTACTTAATGTGTTGTGAATCTCAGTAGAAAGGGCATGGACTGCAAATATTACGTTCGGGAACGTTAAGGCCAGCATGGCGGTATGCAAATTAGACTACAATAGAGCGCCGATTATCCGAAACAATTGGTGCAGAGGGTGTTCGGATAATCGATTTTTCGGATAAACGAACATTTGCGAAATTCCAGTTCTTTGTTGAGGGTAGAGTAATAAAACACGCCATTGGATTAGGAATACATATTATGTATGTAATGCTTTTTAATGATACACTAGAGTACAGTACATATTATGAATAGTATCTCCAGTTTCTATCTGATGTTTTTTAACCTCTGGAATGAATATAGCGCCATACCACTCGATAAATACATGAGTGTCCATCCAAGAGTTTTTTTGGTTTTTGTAAATAAGCGGAAGTTTTTTATTCCTTTGAAGCATCTTGGATTCTTAAATTTTCCTATGATCAGCAAAGGTAGTCTATGTGTGCCCGTATTGTTTCCACTTACCATGGCTGTTATGCGGGATTTGCTTGCTTTGAATCCAGACGCTGCCATTTCTTTTTTAAAGGCAAGGGATTTGGTTGGCATTATCTTCCAGTAAAACCCAGTTTCGTCTGCATTGTAGACGTTACTGTCCCTATAACACTGCTTTACAAACAAACTCTTAAAACTTCTTTGAACTTTTTAGCAGCTTCAATGTCAGCTGACAGCTTTTCCCCTTGAATATCTAGCTCTTTAATTCCGTGCCTAGACTTGAATCTTTTGAGCCAACCAGTAGATGCTTTAAAATCATTGTTACACCCAAGCTTTCTGTTCATTTCTAATGCCTTTTCGCAAATCAAAGGACCATTTATTGGTTGGCCTTGAGCACGTATCTGCATGAACCATGAGTAAACTGCAGTGTCTAGGTTTTGATTTTCTGCCATTTTCATTGTTTTTCTATGCAAGCTTCCACCTTCACTGTCCAGCACGCAAGCAAATTTTGTGATAGATTCACTGTTTTTTTTAATGTCAGTTATCGTTGAAGTCCCAACACCAAACTCTCTAGCTAAACTTGATCCACTTGCACCTTTTTTTAATCGTTCCAAAATTTAAAGTTTGTCAGAAAGGCTAAGCACAACTCGTCTACGTTTCGGCATTGCTAGGAGTCACACAGCACAAAAAAAAAACCAGTACGGACCGTTAAAACAACACTGAAGCCTGTCAACGTCAATAGTGAAACAAACTGATTAGGCGGATCCGTACTTCTGCCGGCCGCTCGTGTTTTAATGAGAGATTGCCCAAACAAAACTGTCGGCGTCGGATGAGCGTTCGTTTCGCGGCACGATAACACCACCGACGCTGTTAAATTTAGGAACTGCGATACTAACTTACATTCATAAGGCGCGTGACAGAAAGCAAGTATGTACATATGTACAATGCTGTCAATACCTATGAATCATGTTCTAAATATAACATGCTATCGATGAAGACACGGAAAATGCCAAAATCATGATGTTCCTTTGCGTCGCTCTCTGAGTCATTTCTATTAAACGTTTCTATTTCATTTGTACATACTTTTTTCCGAAAAAGGCGTCATGTTTCCGACGTTTCGGATGACCGGCTTTCGGATAATCGACGCTCTACTGTATTTCAATTAATTTTGTTATGAATGGTTGAAGTTTTTCACAATTATTAACGTTTAGTTCATATAAAGAACTTCAAACCACACACACATACAGGGTGCGCCATCTTTTATGTCGGTACGAAAACATTGAATAACTTTGAAAAAAACAATTGATTTGTATAAATGAGGTATTTTTATTTGGTTTGGTTATTTACAATTTATTAAAACTATTTTTTGAATACAGTATCAATCAAGTGGCCATCTTTATTAAGGGGTTATACCTTCTGCTCAAATATGAACGAGACGTTATCAATAAAACGGTCCGCGGATGACATATGGCAAAAATACATTTTTTGTTTTTTGGTAGGACTGTTATAAGCTTACGTGGCAAATTTCAGCGTGATATGTTACATAGTTTGTTTTCTGTGCTACGGTAAACAAGTCAAGCTCGAGTGTGTTGTTCGAATTTAACGATGGAAATTCAAGTTGAACAAAGAATTTGTTTGAAATTTTGAGCAGAAGGTATACTTTGTGTTAGACAAAAAAATATTAAAAAAATGTTATGCCATATTCTAAAACTACATCATCTTAAAAATATAAATTCAAAAAATCATAAAGATCGGAGCACTAGAACGAAAGTTACAGACCGTGGAAGCGCGCAAATTATCCAAACTTACCGTCGCGGTGATCATTATTTATCAAAAACTATTTGACCGATTTGCATAAACTTTTTTTTTAATTATTCGAAATTGCAACCTCGTAAATCTAAACGGTTCACTTTTTATAAATATTTCCATAGTTTGCGCGAATAAAGTTTTTTTTAATTTTTCAACTCCTCAAAAATCGTTTTTTTTTGGAGCAAAGCGGGTTTCATATCGAGAAAAAATTTTTTTCAGTAAATAAACCGTTCAGATTCACTAAAACACATTTTTCTACAATAGTCATGTAATTTTTTTGATTTCAGTTGAGCTGCTCATGCGCTACCGTGATCACCACCACAAGCCTCTTCTAAAAAACGGCGTTTCGGGGGAGGAGCGAGATCAACAATAAATAATAACATTTTTTTAAATAAAAACACCAAAATGTATTCTTCGAGAGTTACCCTTCAGTATGATATATGCCTCATTTGAATAAAAGTTCTAAAACTTATTTAAAAAAAACTATGACAATCGTCAATTTTTTCGGGCTCACAAGGTATAGGTATACAATCACAAACTGCTACCTTTTTACTGCATTTGTCATCACTTTGTCAAGCAATTCGGGTTTTATAGTGTCGATTTCGGCACGAATGTTTGCCTTAAGCTGGTCAATAGTCTGCGGCTTGTTGGCGTAAACCTTACTTTTCAGATAGTCCCACAAAAAGAAGTCCAGGGGACTAAGTCAGGTGCTCTGGGGGGCCAGTCGATGTCGCCTCTTTTTGGCACTAGACGTCCCGAGAATATTCGTTGCAGGAATTCAATTGTTGCACTCGCAGTGTGGCATGGCGCATCGTCTTGTTGAAACCAGTAACCGTCTAAACCTTTCTCGCGCATTTGCGGGCAGACATCGCCCGTTTCGTTTTCTCGGTAAAAATATGGCCCAATAATGATTTTGGCGCAAATTCCGGCCCAAACAGTTAGGTACTTTCCGGTCATGCTAGCGTTTCATGGATCTCGTGTGGATTCTGAGTTTCCCAAATTCGACAATTTTGTTTATTCACGCTGCCAGAGAGGTTAAAATGTGACTCGTCAGTCATTAAAATTTGCTTCCAAAAATTAGGTTCAGTGTCAACCATTCGAGCGACTGTTTGGCCGTACTCCAAGCGACGTGAATAGCAAGTCGGCAATATTCTTTGTGTCAATTGCACTTTATACGAAAAAAAATTTAAATCATCCTTTAAAATGCGCCACATTGTGATTTTACTGGCGCCAAAATGCTGAGCGCGACGACGATACGACACTGTTGGCTCCTGGACAACGCTCTCCCTCAATGCTTCAACAATTTCATTGGAACTTCTTGGTTGTTGATGCACGGCATGATAACGATCTCCTATTGTCCCGTGCTCAAAAAAGTTCGACACCAAACGACGAATAGTATTGTCAGACGGTGCCTGGTTGCCGCGACACTTTTTGCGATATGCGCGGTGAGTTAGAACAAGAGAACGACTATTTTCGATATATAGCGTCACTATTTCAGCGCGTTGTTTCGGTATAAAGCGATCCATGGTTGAAATTGAACTGAATTAGCGTATCGAAAACATTTATGTTGAAGGCGATCGGTTGGTAAATGATAAAGTTATTCAGTGTTTACATACCGACATAAAAAATGGCGAACCCTGTACAATATTTTATTTATTTTTTGAAAAGGTAAGAAAAAAGCACAAGCACTGGCTGCTAAGGCCTTTGGCTATTGTTTTAAATTATTAATAATATATGTAAAGAAGAAAAAAGGAAATATTTATATTATACTAAGTTTACTAGATGCTAGCTGCAAGACTATAATATATTGTACCTATACTAGAGAAAGATGAACATAGTACAATCGAGGGAATGTGAATGTAACCACTACGATATATACCAGATAACTTAGAAGCCGATGAAGTTAAATTTTTAATTTACAGCGAGAAACGAATTGATTTATGATACTAATATTATAGTCAGTATCAGTAGAGGATATGATAGAGCTGACTTCTTTGAACGCTATTATGAACAAGATTACAGAAAGAGGAGATCCTTGGGGTATTCCGTTGAAAAGTGGGAGAATGTTAGACTCATTGTTGTTTACACGCACGAAGAATTTGCAATTACATAAATATGATGTTATGACTCTACATATATATTTTTTCTCGGATTTTTCAGCGACTAAGATCTTCCAAGACAACGTGCGAGCCAATTCTATTATACGCCTTTTCAAAGCCTATACTCAGTTCTGAAACATGGTGCAAATATAGTGCCTTTAGTAGAGTTAAGGTTGTTACGAAGTTCAAACTTAACTGGACAGATGCCAAGAAGGGCTTTTGTTTACAAAAATTTGTTTGCTATATTCATATTTTTAACAAACAGAAGTAAATTTCCGTCTCTTAGCTCTGAAAAGTTTATAATGTCAGTACTAACATTTTTTCTTCAGACTATTCCTTCATGATGATTATTATAAGCATCGCAATTTTCATCTGAAATATGAAGACCTTTTTAAAGTTTGAAAAATTGTCTACGTAGTGAAGAAGCCATTCTCTTACGGAAATAGGCGAATAATTTTGAAGTTTTTAACTATGATAATATTAATAACTTTTATTATGCATTTTTTAATATTTTTTTCTTTGCTAAAAAAGTTAGTAAAAAAATGTATAAAAAGATTTTAACTCATTTTGTGGCCTCCAATTATTCAGTTAGATGAGAAATTTTACCCGTTATGATTCACAAAGCCCAAACCTGAATACGATTTGGTTTATTATTTCCCCTATTTGTGTGATAATTAAAAGAAAAATTAGAGTCGAAGATCACATCAAGATCTTTCATTTCATCGATTCAATGAAGTGTTGTACAAAATATGGTGGAAAGTATTTCTCTATTTGAAGAAATACGAGACTGATAAGTTCAGAAACAACGGGTCCATCTCTACTTGAAGTTTTGTCGCATCAGTCACATTTTTATTACAGAAAATAATTTAAATCATCTGCGGATATTAAGAAATAGTTTAAGTAATAAACTTCTACTCATATCATCGAAGAATAAAACAAAAAATAAAGATCCTAAAATACTCCCTTGCGGAATGCCAGAATAGGGAATGAAGGAAATTAAAATAGAGATATGTCCATATACAAGTGTATTGGAAAAAATACCTACTTCTATAAGTAGTTACTTCACTGCTGACGATGGGGTTAATGCAAATTTCGGGTTTAGTTTCCCAAATTGAGAAAAATTTCCAAAATTCTAAAGTATGCCAAAATATTTGATTTTTCCAAAACAAGACGCTGTTATTTTCCTTTACGCGATAATCACTGCGAAATATGTCTTCTTGTAGGTTACGCAAACACAAACAAGTGACAAATATTCCCCCTATAAATAAAATGAAATGAGAACAACAAAATTAGTTCGAAGAAGCCGACATTAAAGTCAAGTTGAAATAAAAGCAACAATTGATAATAGAGGCACTTATAAGGAGCAACTTCACCGGATAATAACAAAATACAGAAATGATGAGTAAGGGCACTCCCTAGTTAGATATCAATGCTCATCAGTAGGGGAAAAAGAAGTCAACACACAAATGTAACTAGAAGAAGTGAGTGCGCCTTGGTAAGTAAAAGCAAAAAAACAAAAGCTGCAAAACGGCATTAAAACTGTGAAGCGCCAGAAGATAATTCCCACTGCTTTATTACATTCCACAACAAGGACCTTAAAAGTTATGAAAGCAGCCCAAGAGCGCGTTAAATTACAAACGAATGACACTCTCAAGGCTATTCTGCAAGTGGTGTCGCGCAAAATACAACACCAGGCATAGCGCGGTAGTGGAGGAGAAGCAACAGAAGATAAACTTTTCAGTCGCTGTGCCGTCTTTACTCGAGTCTATTGTTCCCGAAGGTGTTTCATTGAGATGTTGACTTCCCACTTCTCCTTTCTTTCGGTGTAGTGTAGTGGTAGTGTGAGTATTTGCACTTTGTTTTGTTCGTAAATATTTTTAGAGAGTTTTTGTCTCATTCGCTGCTAATTTGGTGGGCTTTGCTACTGTCAACGCATTAAATTGGCCGTTAAGATGCTAATTCGCCATTTTTTCTTTTGTCTTTTCTAAGGAAGGAAATCTACTTAACAATACTCGGTGCTTGGTATGCAGTTGAACAGTTTGTAAGCATAGTTTTGTGAGATTGAGCGCTAGGGTTGAGATAGAAGTGAACTGAGAAGAAATAAACAGAATTCACTTTAAATGAAAAAAAATTGAGAAAAGGTTTCATGTGAAAAATGAAGCAAATTTTGATCTGCATGTATGGGCCGTCGAGGTAAATCCGGAAAACATTTCGAAAGCTCTGGAGCAGTAGCGTCAAGTCTAAGTCTCCGCACCTGCTCACAAGGCAAAGAATACTCAGGTTTGGCTCCAGAACAACTTACCCTACCACTAGTCAGCAGATTTTTGGCCACCTTCAAGCCCAGACTGCAATCCTCTTGATTATTACGTGTGGGGCACAGTTGAAGCAAAAGTTAACGCGGAGCCTCATAAACCTACGGACGCTCTGAAGACAACCATCGAGGAAGTGATGACCACAATGGACAAAGAGGAGGTAGCTCGCGCATGTGGGCGCTTCAGGTCACAGCTGAAGCAGGTAATTGCACGAGATTGAGGTTACATTGAATAATTTTCAACTATGATATGTGTACTCACAGTATACAAAGTTAAGTGCAAATAAAATTATTTTTGAGTAAATATCCAATAGTTTTGTTTTTAAGTTCAACATTCCGAATTTACCTCGACGGCCCTGTATTAACAAGGTGAAAACCAAAATAAACAAGACTGGCGTCATAAAAATGGTTTTGATGGCGCCATATTTTTAATTAGTTAGTGGGTTCGAAGTGACATCCCTAGCTGACTTCCAATAAAAGCTTGGTGACATTCGGTTCAGTGGAAGCGAAGTTATTGCGTCTAAAGTGTCAGTATGTTTGTGTCATCGGTACAAAAATGAGTTTCGAACAAAGAGCTAATATCAAATTTTGTTTTAAAATCGGTGAAACGTTAACTGAAACATTTGAATTGAAGAAAAAAGTTTATGGCGATGATTGTCTATCCCGTGCCAGAGTTTGTGAGTGGTTTACGCGTTTCCGAGATGGTTGTGAGGACATAAATGACAATGAACATACGAGCCCCCCAAAATCAGTAATCATTGAAAACTTCATCAAAATTGTTCATAAATTTACCAAAAATGAACCAAAATCACGGTTGTAATTCATGGAATCGGAGTTGAATATTTCCAAAACATCGATTTATCGCATTTTAACTAATTATTTCGGCTTACGAAAGGTCTGTGCACGTTTCATTTTCCACAAGTTAACTGAGGACAAAAATTGCTCAGAATTCAATATTCGAAAGACCTCATTAAAGAGGCGAGAAAAGACGAGAACTTTCTTTACAAAATTGTAACTGGTGACGAAATGTGGTGTTTCCAACATGAACCTGAAACTAAGCGTCAAAGTGCCGAACGGAAGGCCCCAAACGAGCTACCACCCAAAAAATCGCGCTTGGAGTCAAAAATCAAGTCGATGCTCATTCGTTTTTACGATTCCAAGGGAATTGTCTACAAGGAGTTCGTGCCAACGGGCCAAAACGTCAGTGCAATTTTCTATTTTGAAGCGTTTTTGCATCGCATTCGTGCATGATAAATTTGTGACTAATTTTTTGACTAGAACTCGCATTTCAACCATCAATTACTCACCGTATTCGCCTGATATGGCTCCCTGTGACTTCCACACATTCGGAAAATTGCATTTGGTCGAGAAAGGAAAACGTTTTACGTCCGTGGAGGCCATCCACAAGCTTGTACCGGCATTCTGAAGGAAATTGCAGTCAGTGACCTAAAACGCTCTTTCGAAAAGATTTTAGATCACGCAAAACAGTGTATCGCGGCCAGAGGAGACTATTTTGAATAAATAAACTCGAAGTTATCAGAACAAAGCTCCTGTAGTTTCTATTTTAGCTCAGTCTCGTTTATTTCGGACTTTACCTTGTATATACTTATATTTAATTGACCCTTTTCGGGTGTTCGTCGAGCTCCTCCTCCTATTTGTGGTGTGCATCTTGATGTTGTTCGACTGCATGTAGGTAGGTAGGTTGGGTGGTTGTCGTAACGACACACTTCGACCTTTCGCAGATCCATTGTGATTCCACTGGAGCTTATTCTTACCCTACGTGTTCCTTTTCAAACCATCCGATAGTTTTAATAATCGAGCACAGCTTCGTTAGTTTTAGATGCGCTATGCCTGCTACATCACACTCACATAAAAGGTGTCTGACTGTTTCCTCTTCTTCTGTATTAACACAACTTCTACAGAAATCAAAGTACGGGAGTTCTAACCTTCTAACGTGGCTGCCTATTTCTCTGTTAAATCTTAACAAGATTTTCGATTGACCGCTGATCCAATTCGGCCATGTCTGTTTGCTTAGTTCGCATGTTGTGAGGTTTTGCCAGCTGGTATTTATCTTTTTGATGGTTTCCCTGTCTATAAGTAATTTACAAGTGGCTATAGGCATGGGTATCAGCGTCTTATCCGGTTGGAGATCGAGCGTTGTACCGGTTTTATTGCCGCTTGACTGTCCGAGTACATATATAAAGACTTCATTTGTGGATAATACTCTCGTTTTTATTACCGTAAGTCCCTCTTTTATGGCAGTGGCTTCCGCCTAAAATACACAGCAATGATCAGGTAGGCGAAATGGTTGGCTAACTCCGAGTTTATCGGAGCAAACCCCTCCACCTACTTTGTTGTCTAATTTTGAGCCATCTTCGACTTGAAAGCCAGACAAAATAGACTCGAAGCAATGGTAACTAAATACAGCTCGTTTGGAAACTGTCAGTCTACCGGTGACCAACTCGCGCTGGTATGAATAGATTTAACGGCAAAATTCATCTCTGCCATAGAGTGCTCAAGGATTTTTGTAAGATTCGAAAGTGTAACGGTCGATATATAATTTTTAAGAATAGGGGTAATGTATATAAGCTGCTCGTCATCTAAAAAGTTTCAGGCGATAGAGATTTGTTAAATATTAATTTTAAATTTAAAGGCTCCGGTTTACGTTTCGACCAACCCTTTCAATAACAACCAACAAGCATACGGAAAATCTTTGAATATCGCAGAAAGCCATTTTACCCCGTGTTCCGCGGACATGTATTTTTATCAAGGGTCAGCAGCCCAAAAAAGTTATTCGATTACCTTAAATATTACCTTGTTTGCTTTACCGAAAATATGTACATATTTACCATCTGGTGGCCGGATTAGCTTGCATATAAAATGAAATAAATTAAACAAAACCCTTACGAACATTAAATTTTTGAAACGCAAAGGCAAATAAATTATATTTTTAGTTAAAATTTTGTATTTTAAAGTATGTATGTATGTATGTACAATATGTGTCTGGAAATATATTTATTGAAGTGCTTCTCCACTCAATATTTTTATAATTGAACGTAAAGGAAGAAGTCACTTAAAAGATTTTCAATATTTTTTATAAGTATGTGGACGTAGGTACTCGTATATAAGCGATTAGGCGAAAATAAGGTGTCAATGCCATACAAAAACTTCTTCTTACATACATAAATCTATCCATCTTAAAAAGATTTGCCTTGATGCCCCTGTAATACTTAGCGCTATTTTTTAATAAAATACATATGTTTTTAGTCCAAAAAGGAGGCAACGCTTTACCAAAATGTGATTTCTGTCCGCTACAAAGCAGCGGTCTCTGTCCTTGGTAATAAAGAACATAATTTACGTTATTGTAACCTTACGTTCTTAGCTAATACGATAATATCACATTCAGTGCTTACAGCGCCATCTGTACGTCAATTTTTGAAATCAGGTTCTTGACCATACTAAGTAGTAAATTATAGCAGCAGTAGGATGTAACAAAAAATTTTCTTGCAACGCTTCAGTTGATGTAATTGATCTATAAAATTATATTTAGATTTTTGGCCATTTACGTTCTTGGCCCGAACCAATTTGAAGACATTGCGTGGACATCTATGAGTAAAATTGCCTTAAATTTTAGTTGCACTACTGCGCCACCAAACGTTTTCTTAATTCAGTGAGAATTCATAATATCGTACAACTCATATTATACCTTGCGAACTCCATAAATATATAAATACATACATATATAAGTATAGGGTGGGCTATGTAAGATTTGCTTTTTGAATCGGCTATAAAACAAAAAAACTAATCAATATTTTTTCAAACCTTTTTTTTTATTTTGGAGATTGAACATTGTCATTTATGAATAAAAACTAATATCGTTTAAATGACTGCCACGACTGGCTTTACAGTAGGCCATTCGATCAACCCAATTTTTAAGCACATTTTCGATTGTTTGGGCTCCAATTTCATGAACGGCAACTTCGATTTCTTGTTTTAAAGCATCAATCGCCTCCGGATGGTTCGCATAGCATTTGTCCTTAACGGCTCCCCACAAAAAATAGTCCAACGGGATTAAATCACAGCTCCGAGACGGCCAATTGATGTCGGAATTTCGGCTGATTATTCGGTTTTCAAAAACGGTAGCCAAAAGTTCGAGTGTTACTTTGGCAATGTGACAAGTTGCACCGTCCTGTTGAAACCAAATGTCGTCCATGTCATCCTCTTCAATTTTTGGAAATAAAAACTCGTTGAGCATGTCACGGTAACGCTCGCCATTTACTGTAACCGCGGAAGAAGAAGAAGACTCACCACTTTGGAAATAGGTTTTCAATATTTCCCAATTTTGTTCAAGCGTATGGCGTCCCATTTCGTAAATGTCAAACCTTTAAGTAAAAGTTAATTGAATTGCTATGGAACTATGAACCACAACTCCATTGTATGCGACCCCCACGTTTTTAATTTGAAATCCGATGAATTGTTTATAATGTCTATTGCTAAAATTTTTAAATCAATACTTATCAAGATTAATTCTGTAAGCCCAAAAAGATTACGTTTAAAAAGAAATTATTGTACCGGAAAGAAAAATAATTATAAAATAGTAGAAAGATGGAAATAATATCCGAAATATTGGCAAAGCTATTGGGAGAATGTGTGCCTCCCTTGAACACATAGTAAACAAATGCAAACAAACCGGGATTTTAACATCTTAGCCCAGGTCCGAGCATTCAAGAATACTATAAGTCCGAGAAGAGCGTAGGATAATTAATATAGCAGAGGTTAACCTTCGCATTGCTTCATTAAAAATTGTTGCAAACGTATGCCAAACATTAAAAAAAATATTTTTGTGGAAAATGCTATAAATGTTTTACAAAAACCTGGATACTGTGGTAGAGTCGCACGAAGAAAGCCATTTATTTCAATTGTGAACGGACCAGAGCGTATTGAATTTGCTAATAATTATATAGAGCCACCTTAACCATAAATTGTTTGGCGCAAATTAGGAAATGCTCTTGAGAAACAAAATTTGGTTGGTACAGTCAAACGCGATGGTAGTGAAGTTATGGGTGGGGTTGCATGGCGGCAAGTGGTGTTGATGAGCTGGAAATTATTGAATGTCGATTGTAAAATGGGGCTATTTGAACATTTTGGTTCCAACAAAATAACGACCCAAAACATACAGCCGAGATAGGTTTGCTAGACTCTTAAGCAACGCTCAAAACACCTCCACAGTCGTTCGAAAAAAGAATTCGACAGCATTTAATAACAAGTAAAGTGACTTTGCGAAGTATTATTCGGGCACAATGGGCGACTACTATAATAGAGGATATAGTGAAGTCTAATAGAATAAGTAAAGTCCTAAAACATGGTGGTTATCCAAAAAAATGTTTGTTTATTATTTTTACAGGTTTTTCCGTATATTCGAAAATTGAAAGCAGACTAAATAAATAAAAAATATATAGTATTTTGAACTATATTTTGTGTTTTTCATCAACTTAAAAATACAGTAGATTCTGTTTCTATGCGGTATATACATATGTACGTTCCGCAAGAAACAGCATAAAAAAACAGCATAAAAAAAGCTGACAGTTCTATATTAAAACTATAGATACCTTTCAAAAGTGCTAAGAACCGCATAATCTGAAATAATGTAATAAAATCGCATAAAAAAAGGGCACTAGTCCCATATTATAACTATATACGTTCCATAGGCCGCATGAATCTGAAATAATTAAATAAAATCGCATAAACAAAAAATTGTATTTTTGAAAATTATATCTTTATTCAAGAAACGTCAGACTCGAAAAATAAATTTACATCGTCAGAAATAGAATCAGACAATACCCGCATATTGCGCATTCGTTTAGGATTTGGCGTAAAATCACTTTCGTCACTTGAGGAAATGTACACGTTTGATCAGGATGGTGATGATGATGCGGTTGTGATAGCGCAGTATTTACGAACTATCGTCTTGTCTTCTGTCTGATATTATTGTGAGTGATTGACTCAAGTGTCTGTGTTTGTCGTCATTCTGTCCGGAAACAGTTCATCTCCATTTCGTAATTGCAACTGTAGCTGCTGTTGCTGGGTCTTGCGCTCCCATTCAATGAATTGGAGTCGTAGAATAATTTTTCCAGCAAACGCTCGAACCGCCACCCATTTAGCACTGGATGAGCACATGTCCTGTACGATGTCATTAGGACTAGCTGAGTGACCCAAAACCCTTTCAAGTATTGCACGTTCTCGTGCGAAGCGATCTGCGTAAGGTAATAATCAGTTCACCATGCTTTCTTTTTACCCACTGCTCGAGATGTGATATTAACTTGTACGTCCAGCGCCCTTTAAGTGACTCTTCCCATCTTCTTTGCCACACATACATAGATCGTTCTCGTTCGATGGCTTTTTCTGTTGCCGTTGGTTTAGCTCCTTGCTCGCTATAGAGGCGGCGAAGCTCTCTTGCGTGAATATCAACTGGCAATTTTCCGGCTACAACACATATTGCATCGTCTGATACCGTTCTATATGCACTAGAAACCCGTAATGCACTCCGCCTGTGTGTGCGCACCACTTCACGCATGTGAATGTTCTTTGCTTCTGCCCATACCGGTGCCGCGTAGAGTATGGATGAGTCCACGACTGTTTCCTTCTTTCCCCTTGTGGACCACCCATATTCGGTAGTATTTTTGTGAGAGCGCCCATTACCGCCGCTGCTTTGTTATTAACTGCTGCTAGATGTTGCTTAAAGCTCAATCTCGTGACGAGCATTACTCCTAGGTTTGTAGTCCTGCCTGAAAGTATCATATATGTATATATAGGGTGATCAATTAAGAGGAGTTTTTTTCATTTACGTTTTTTTTACAGATCGCGCGCCAGTTGTGGCAAACTGTCATCGTGGATTTGTTGAACAGCGTTTGGCATTTCATCATGGAAAAACTCACACCGCAACAACGTCTACAAATTGTTCAACTGTATTATGAAAATCAGCGTTCTGTGACAAATGCAGCACAAAACAGCTCGTGAAACAATGACTTTATTGAGAAGTCATTTCGGAGAGCAGCTGATTTTACGTTTAGGACCTGTGAGTTGGCCACCAAGATCTTGTGATATCACACCTTTGGACTTTTTTTTTTGGGGATTCGTGAAGTCCAAGGGCTATGCTGATAAACCAGCTACGATTGAAGCTCTGGAAGCCAACATTACGCGTGTTATTCACGACATACCAGTCGAAATGCTCGAACGAGTGATTGAAAATTGGACCTTCGAATGGACCACCTTAAGCGTAGTTGCGGCCAACATTTGAATGAAGTCATATTCAAAAAGTAAATGTCAAAGAATGTCCATTCAAATGATAAATAAAGGTTTTGAACATAATTTACATTTTTGTTTTTTTTTAACTATTGAAAAAAGCACCTCATGATTGATCACCCTATATAAGCATGAAACATCAAAACATAATTGATCAATCACAACGACAGGTATCGGTAATCCTACAAGCTAATGCTGCCATGAAAAAGTTCTTCATGCCGTCTGCCATTCAGAATCTATATACAAAAAGCTATAGAAGTCTTCATTTATAGAACAATATGCTGCCCATACGGGAGAACTCTATGAATATATGTATGTATGTATGTACATATGTATGTATGCATATGAAAAATTTGACTTCTAGTTATTTCGTCTGCTCCAGAAGTCAAAAATATCCAAAGACTGGTACTCTATTAAAAATCCTACTTCTTGAATAGATATTTTGGATTTTTTCATAGGAGACTCAAACTCGCCTCCCCATCTGCAATGGGGCTCCATTGTAAGAGATTCCAGACAACAACGTAAATATTTCAGGCAATCGAAAATAGGACGTAAATAGGATAAAATTTATATATATATATATGTTTATATTATATATTGGTATATTGAATTAAATAAAAGCCATGAAGTCATAAACCGGCTCTAGAATAGTCTCTTTGGACTATTAAATATATTTCTTACGATACAAATATACTTCTTACAATGAAAGCTATTTCTTCTAACATTGTAGATATCTGGAAAATTTTAATAAAAATGAAACCAGAACGAAAGATAAAAATGTAATTATCTTTAATTTGATGTACCTAATACCTGTTTTGATCGGTTAACGGATTCTTCAGATTTATACATTTTTATAATTCTACCGTTATTTGCCGATGCCCTGAAAACTACATGGCAGGAAAAAAGTTAGGTAAATTTTCGGACACAGCGATGGATTTTACATAGGAATTCTGTGGACTGTTTCCTGAATAAAAAAAATCATTAATTATTTGTTAACCTGTGTTATTACTGATTTTGTTTTTTTACCAAGTAGTCGCGCTAATTTATTAGAAAGAAAATGAACTAAAGCACAGTTCAGCGTTGGATAACATTTACGTATGTATGTATACGATACTCAGCCACACGAAAAATTAATTTGGGGAGTTTTGTCACGTAAATATTTTCGTATTCAAATTGAGCGTACGAACGCAAAGATATACACACCCATACATGTGTACATAAGTATATGTATGTATATAGGTAAAGGAATTCAAAGCCAATAAATATGCGATATCATACAAAATAGACTTAAAATAGTGCATCAAGCGTCCATTAACTATTCAAATTTAAGAACCCAATTACGAATTCATTAAAGAACTGTTTCGAATGTCATCTAGGCAAGTTTTTGTGTTGGTTTACAGAGAAAGTGAAACTCTCAGGTGCTGCCGGACAATGCAGCAGGTGTTCAATTGCATCCCAATGGGACGCCAAAAAAATACAAACAACACCTGTAGATGCCGATGACGTTGTGGTAAAAGCATTAAATGTATGTTTATATGTATGTATGTATGTGTATATGTATATTTAATATCACTAATAGAATCGCCATTAAAGCTATGCCGATCGCTCGGCAACAAACGGCCGCTTGATCGATAAATCGTAATGCTAGAACGGTAATGGCGTCGATTTATTGAATTTCGTGCTTTGTGAACACCT
The DNA here is from genome assembly GCA_037575425.1 of Anastrepha fraterculus. Classification (NCBI taxonomy): domain Eukaryota; kingdom Metazoa; phylum Arthropoda; class Insecta; order Diptera; family Tephritidae; genus Anastrepha; species Anastrepha fraterculus. The sequence continues at coordinate 67,733 of JAYXIM010013373.1, read as the reverse complement.
GAACAAAAATTACGAGTGTAATAGTTATTTGAGTTCTTAGCCACACACGCGCAATTGCAAAGACATGCACACACATATGCACATATTTATGAGTTTTTGTCGAAGCGTTTGGATGAATGTTGTGATTTTTTAACACTCGTTTATATCTACATACGAGTACGCAATTGATGAGTTTTATTTACCTTCAGTTGGCCAGTTTCGGCAAATCGTTTTATGAATGAATTTCTTGTTGTTGTACTACTGCTTTATTCACACTTTTAATGCTACTCGTGCTTTTTTTTTATTGCGCTGTAGCTGAGATTTTTTATTACCAAACGTAATTTGCTGCGCAATTGTTGGCAAATAGTCGTAAACATTTGCTTAGTGAATAAATGTGCCGTGCAGGTGTATTGTATAATTTTCTGAACAAATAAGATATAATGAATGGAAAAAAATCTGGAAATAACAATATTAAAATCAAAATAAAGTGGAATATTTTTTCTTCTTTGGTGTGTCAAAAATTATTTCTACCATAAATTTAATAAGTATTCGATTGGCAATGAGCCTTTATCTGTAGTGCAATGCTGAAGCGTGATTAAATTCCTCCGATGTAAGCAAAATGTATGGCAGTACACTCCTCAACAACACCTTTTATTATATATAGTTGGCGATTACACTATATTTTGGGTGTTTTGCCGTCCTCCTCCCCCGTCTTGATGTTGTTCCACAAATGGAGCGACCTACAGTTTTAAACCGATTCCGAACGGCAGATATTTTTTTATGAGAAGCTTTTTCATAGCCGAAATACATAGTTTTGCCATTGCCTGCCGAGGGGCGGCCGCTATTAGAAAAAACGTTTTCTTTATTTTGGTGTTTCACGGAGACTCGAACCTACGTACTCGGCATTCCGAATGGTAGTCACGCACCAACCCATTCGACTACGGCGGCCTCCAACAAGAATTAATACACATTGATACATATGACTCTATAATACGAGGGTCGTTTGAAAAGTCCGTGCAAAACTAAAAACTACTTAATTGTTTGGGGTAAACCTTTTTCATTTTCCGACATAGTCTCATTGAGGCTTATACCCTTCATCAAATGCTCTTCTAGTTTGTGAATCCTTTCCGAATGATAGGAGTTGTCCAAGTCTCATAAATGGCAATTTCGTTTCCGCAATCACCTCCTCGTTTTAATACAATTTTTTCCCGCCAGCCATTTCTTCCAATTGGGGAACCAATAGTAGTCCGAGGGAGCCAAGCGTTTACATATTTTAGTTTTGCGACCACAACTGCTGAGGTGTGAGCTGTTGCGTTGTCGTGTTGGAAAAGTAAAATCACTCGACTTCCTCGATTAGAACGAATGCTAAGGAGATGTTATTAACTGATGCTTTCCATTTCAATTCAACCGGGCTATTCGGGTCATGTTCTTCGATTTCGATGTAACTCAAATATGTTGTTCTCTGGTCAAAATAATGAGACATGTATTTTTTTGTTCGCCCGAAAAAAAATTTTTTCAAGAGTTATCGGCAATTTTGTTTTTCGGCTCAAAATCGATTTTTTTTAATTATATAAGAAATTTTTTTTTAAATGCTCATAACTTAGTCAAAAATGAACCGATTTTAATAATTCTGGGTTCAAAATGATCGTCATTACTTACACGAGCGACTTAATGTAAAAACAATTGCAAAAAAGTAGTTGAAATTTTTTTATTTTTCAAAAAACAAAAAGTGCGAAACAGATTTTTTACTCAAAAATTCATTACTCAAAAACAACTCTTTTTAGCTACTGAGCATTCAGCTCAATTGAAGTTTGAGGTGTCCTCTTGATTTGGAAAAAGTTATAAAAAAAAATACACTTTTTGAAATATTGAATTTCGAAACAATTTCAATTTTTTTTCTCTTTTGCTAAATAAAAAATTGTCAACTACTTTTTTGCAATTGTTTTAACATTAAGTCGCTCGTGTAAGTAATGACGATCATTTTGAACCCAGAATTATTAAAATCGGTTCATTTTTGACTAAGTTATTGGCATTTAAAAAAAAAATTTCTTATATAATTAAAAAACATCGATTTTGAGCCGAAAAACAAAATTGCCGATAACTCTTGAAAAAAATTATTTTCGGGCGAACAAAAAAATACGTGACCAGAGAGCAACATATTTGAGTTACATCAAAATCGAAGAGCATGTCCCGAATAGCCCGGTTGAATTGAAATGGAAAGTATCAACTATAGGCCCACGCCTCATTTGAAATGGTGTTTTTGGGTGCTTCTTTAAAAGCGATTAAAACGGAAATGAAAAAAGATTTTTTATTTTTGTTTCCAGTATTTCATTTTTTGATCCATTGTTAAAAATACCTTTGAGCCAACGCTTTTCCAATCCTCAAACCAACCATCCTCTGACCAAGACTCGCTTTTGTATGGTACGGGTTCTTCAAACGATGCGAAATTTATCTCCATGAGTGTGGCAAATCTACGTCTATCCACAAGCATTTTCTGTTTTGGGAAAATTCAAAAGTCACCAAAGTCACTACATATGCAGTGCCTCACAAAAATATACGGAGATCTAATCTTCCTAGTAGAAAGTCCAAGAATAGATTATTTTATCTCGGGTTCACATTCAAGAAACTAATTTTTTAATACATATAAACATTAGGTTTCTTGTGAAAAAAAATAATTCAACATTTCAGTGGCATAAAATTGACACCAAAGCTTAGTTTTAAAAGACACGTTGAGAACAGGAATTGCCTAGCAAAACAACTTGGAGGACTTTTCTGACCAAAAATAAAATAAAGCTAACTGCGAAGGAAAAATAGCTTTTAGCTGAAAAGAAAATTTTGTAATTTACATAGCTTTCGTCAGTTCTGTTCCGTTTGTATTGGCACCATAAGCATTTCCTTGCATTACTAAGTGTTGACTTTACGCATTTTTGTGTGGGTTTGTGGTATCGCAAGGTGAGCAGCTGATCGAATCATCGATTTAATGGCAGTTGCCTCTTATTTGTCATTAGATAGATACATAAAGAACAGCAGAATTTTGGGGAATCTGTCTTTTCTGCTATAAATTTGGAAACAGATTTGACTTAGGTTTGAGGTAGGAAGAAGGGATTGGAAGAGAATATATGATAGGGCAGTTTAGGGACTATGGATGCTGAAAATAGGATGATATCAGGGTGGGAAGAGATTTTATAGGTGGAAAAACTGGTGGGAGATTAATCATTTAGTAAAAATAGATTTTTTGAGAGGCCACTTTTGTTGGCCGAAGCGGCACCCCAAAGGGAACTCGACGCATTAAAGTCTTCTAATAATATGATTGGAGTTGAAACAGGGCTTGGAATATTTGTTAAATTTCTGTTATTAAAACTTTGATTTGGAGGAATGTAGCACTTAATTATTGTTACTTTAAAACCATTGGCAACTTCTAGAGCTAACGATTGGATGTTTGAGGTGATAGGTATTTACTTATGAGTAACTGCTTTCTTTACAACTACGGCAATGCCCTGTGGAGGTATTTTGAGGACTATTATGGAAATAACTAACATATTTATTAGAGGAACAAGCTGATTTTCAGACTACTCTCCTTTTTTTAGCAATAAAGCGAACGCCCGGCAGCTAGTGCTTTAATATTATAACTGTAATAATTATTAGTTAGTTGTTATTATTTCGAATAAATAAATACAAAAAAGTATTTGGAGGAATAACATTCAGAATAGGTAAAAAAGATGATATGGAAACTTCATTCTCTCAAATTACAAAAAATACTAATTTAGGAATCTAGAATTCATAGCTTTCTATGTTTTTTAAGTTAAGTGGAGTTTAAGGGGTTACATGGGTTTCGTCGGGTAAAAAACGGCCTATTTTCAATATTTTTTTTTTCTATGTAAAAAATTATTCATTTAATTCAAACTTTTTTCTGTCTTATAGATACATATTTAAAGAATAATTTCTGAAATTTTCAACAAAAAAAAATTAAAACTCCTCCATTGTGACGTCATTTTCGGTAACCCCTAAAAAAAAGTGCGTCCGCGTTGTCAGCATAACTTTTGACAGGCTCATCAAAAATGAAAAAGAAAAATATGTGCTTTAGTTAAGACCATAAACTCGTGCTTTAACGAAGGAAAGAAAAAACAAGTAAAAATTGGAGTTTTGGCATACATTTTTGCAAAAAAATGAAAATTTCGGTCAAATTTGCTTGACCTTTTGTTTTTTTTAAATAGTTGTAATTGAAAAAAAAAAAATCCTTCGTTCAAGCATGAGTAAATTGTATTTCGAACACCTGTGTAAAATTTTATCAAGATCGGTTGGGTTGTTTTCGAGAACATTTAACAACCGACTTTGAAAACACAGTTCCGAGAAAAACGCGTTTAAAGTTTTGAGTAACAATAAATGTGGCTTGGAGCGCACACATTCCAAAGGCTGTGTCTCCGAATTTATTTATTTTGGATAATATTCCTGAGAAGTTGTAGAAATTAATAAGCAAAAAAAAAATAAATCGATTTTTTGAACCAACGAAACCCATGTAACCTCTTAAGCTAACAAGAAACTTATGTTGCTGATATGATGGGTTGGCCTAAGTTATTTTAAATTATGCCTGAAAGCCTTGGCCAGCAGAACTCAACCTCTTTCTGTCATTACCGGCTTCTAAATGCTTGGATACTAATTATCACTTCATTCAAATAATTTTCAAAGAACACAAGCGACTTTAGCCGCTGCAAAGTAGAGCTATTATGACTAAATTTTACAGTTATAGTGGCAAAAAATTGTTTAGTTCTCATTTAACAACAGCCAGTACTGCAATGAAGCGAAATGCGAATGAGTGTTGCAATCACATCCGCTTTTCAAACATTCCATTTCCACCATTTCCACCTTCGTCACACTTCCTAACTTCCGCTTATTTACGATCTGATTACCCTAGAAAGGGTAACCCCACGCACTACTACGGACATAAAAGGTTACTTAAAACCACTCGTGCGAGTTTACAATTAATGAATTTCATATACGAAAATTCAAATACACAAACTTCCCCTGCACTGCATTACTCATAAATTTCAGGCAAAATATTGTTTCGATGGCCATAAAGCCATTTCCACTTCCGCTCTCTAAAACAAGATCGCAAAAACGATATGTAAACAAAAAATTACTAGCTCAAAAATAAATAACGATCATAAAATAGAAAATAACAACATTCGTTTTAATCACCAGGCATCCAGTGCGCTCCTCTACGAACATACATACATATACAGAAATATATAAGTAAATACTTATAAAGCGGTCAGAAAAATCGAATACCGTGTGACCTCGAAATATGCCGAAATAAGAGAAATTTTCAAAGTAGAAACGTTCACCCTTATTAAAAAAAATATTGAAAACAAAAAAATTCAATGAAAAATTAAAAATTAAAAAACGCTCAAGTCATAAATAAGCGCCTTCAACGTATCGATTTGGTTATGCCTGAATGGTTTGGTGAGGTGAGGTGTAGTGTGGCGAATGAGCCTCATAATATATGTAGGTGCCCATTTGTATACACATTGCGGGTACGGATGCAAGTATGTATGTATATATGCATGTAAATGTGTTATAAATGTGGCCACGTTTTCTGCAGTAGTGGATTGCCGCTAGCTCTGACAAGGTGGTAATGAGCAGAAGATTCGAGACGCGTGGGGCTGCAATGGCGGTGACGACAATTTGAATAGCTTCATTCACTGTTTATATAAGTAAGCATGCATGTATGTATGTATGTATGTATGTATGTAAAAACGATTTGCGATTTGATTTCTAATTCCAAATGGTGCGCGTACATTTCCGTTAAAATCGAAAAAAATAGTAGCGTGTGAGCGTATTAGTGACTATGAAAAATTTGCGCGCCTATAGCAAAGCAGGGGAAGTCAAAGAGAAGCGTGCACATGCAGCAAAAAAATACGTAAATAATATGGCGAAAACCAAGCAACAGCAATGAAATGCAATGACAGCGAACAAATTGTTGGTAGCTAAGTAAGTGCGCGTCGAGAAAACCGCGCTGTCGTCGCCCTCATCATGACTCTCTGACGGAAATTCAAATCCATATTCAAAAAACGTGGCTGGGAGTGGCCATTCGTATTTGACTTGAAGAGAATTTTGTAAATTATGAATCAACAAAATTTATAGATTACATTTTGGTATTGGAACTAAAATAGCAGCAATTAAATTTAATGAAATTTCAGATTGAAAAGGTCGCGCAAAAATGCCACCATTTCGGCAAAAATGCCGCGCTATACGAAGATGTATGTGCATATGTATGTATAAACCTCCGGTCTAATATCAAACGCGGCGAAGAGATTTCAAAATAGCGTAAGTATTTATTTAAAAAATTATATGTAAGAGATGTTACCATATTCCAGTAGCTATTGTGCGTCAATGATCATTAAAGAGGCTTACTCCGGAAGTCACTACTTAATTCCGAAAACTTGCAATGTTACCTCCTTTATTATTTTTACAATTACGAGGCGATTTAGTACTGTGACCTGAAAGATCTAATATGCCCCCTCATAGATTCAGAGTATATCTCTAAGCCCAACTTCCTCAATAAATTTTAATATTTGTCCTATACCAGCCCAGCCCTTCATAGATGTACGCAAGCTCAACCAATCGCGAAGGATCAGACACCAAGGGGAGTACCAAGGATATATCTTTAATGGAAACGCACTAGGGCGGGTCGATTTAAAAATCGCTCATTTCTCTGTGAAAATCGTATTCTAGGGATCAAAATAAGAAACTTTGCCGAAGGAACCATACCTCTAAAACGAATTCTGATGTCCCCCAATTTGGGTTGAACGAAAAATCCCACTTTGACCCATTTAGAGTGCTCCAATCGAGTGCAAATGTATGACCGACCCACACTAACTTTGGACGGCCGATCCACCTATGCCAGTGGCACACCCCCTGGAACTCCCCTGGTGGGTTCCCCATACAATCATTTCAAAATATCACCATTTTTGGCCTTTACATGAGAAAAGAAACTAAAAAGTTCGACCCAAATTGGGGGACATCAGAATACGTTTTAGAGGTATGGTTCCTTCGGCAAAGTTTCTTATTTTGATCCCTAGAATATGATTTTCACAGAGCAATGGGCGATTTTTATGCCTCCCCACAAATCGACCCGGCCTAAAACACACTATTCAGAAAGTATAAGTAATATAAACTAATAAGTATCCAAAAATGCTGGAAATTCTTGAGTTATTTGTTCCTCGGGGAACAAAAGATATCAAATAGAAAGTAAGGCTATAATTATTACCTTACTTCCTATTAAAATCGCTTGCAGTTGACGTAGTAAGGCTTCACGCAATTCGACGAGTTGTAGAAACAGTGCTGAAAGTCTTTTTCTAACAGTTTCTTCATGAAAAAGCAGATTTATCTCGCAGATAGTGTCACACGGCGTGAGATCCAACGAATAAGGCAAATGGTCAATACTGCGATCCTGAACTCGCATTCCACTTTATGTAGTTTTTCTTATTATTTCTTGAAGTTTAGCAGGAACCTGATACTTGATGCTTGAACGCAATACTTTGATCTTCAGGAAATCAATGAAGGTGCCGAATTGAATCGAATTCTCTAATTTTCGATATTCTCATCCATTTTCGGTGTGCAAGGGTGACATGCGCAACATTCATTTCCAAACACTTATTTTAATAAATTTTAAGCTTCTTTTGTATTTCACAATAATTCTTTGCTATCTTAACACACTTAATATTTCTGCGGCGAATCAAAACTCAAAAAAGTTAGAGCCGAAGGATATGGGTATACCGATTATTTTTGCCGAGGCGAGAGGTAATGCAGAGCGATTCCAAGTCGAGTGGTACAAGCATTTTGGACATTGTCGTAAATTTTTCTAAAAATATTCTATTTGTATGTACTCAATGTATTGGATAAACTCAAAATATGTTCGAAATATTTGGATAATTTCGAAATATATTCAGTGGTAAAAATTTTTGCACAGACGTTTTTAAAATGCATTCAATACATTTGATTATTTGTAACATTTATAAAACATATATTTTTTTTAATAATGCAATTTTTGAAAAACATTCAAAAATACTGTTTATGTACTTAGTAATGTTCGTAGCGGCATTTCGACCGATTTCCAAACGGACGTAATATACGAGTATGTATACCAAGCTTCGCTAAAGCAATACTGGTTCGCTGCACGTATTTGAATAGGTATAACCCAAAACGTTATGAGAATCCCTTTAAAAAAAGAAGAGGAGTGTTTTCCATAAATAAAAAAAAGTGTTTGCCAAACATTTTTACCAAAAAAATATAATTTTTTCTCCAAACATTAATTTTCAAAAGAAAATATAAAACTTTTAAAAAGAACCAAATATATTTCCAACACCATTAATCCTTTTCCAAAACTTGTTCAGTTCACCTTTTATACTTTTTTATACTCAAACCTACAAATAAACCAATTTTTACAATAGAAAAATTTACGACAATGTCCAAAATACTCTGATTACTTGGCATAGAATCGCTCTGCATTCAAAAGACCTGGCGGACGTTGGCGTTTCACTTTTGTTATTAATCACATCTCTCAATCCATGTGCTATCTATGGTAATAATTTTAAAGAATAATATTTTTTTTAAATAAAATAATATGAATTAATCAGTTATTATTAGTCAAAATTTACAGCACATTCATTTAATAAAAATAAAAGTTACAAAGTGAAAAAATAATAGTTCATAGAACAGATGGTTCGTCACGAGGTATGTATAGTATAATTTACTGTCTGTACCATAGCGCAATCGTCGAAAAAGATCAAATCATAGAAATCATGGTGTTGGACCAAGACACATTTATTCTTTTGTTCAGGCACTGGAAACTGTTTGATCTCAAAAGAGGATTGGAAAAAGGAAATGGTTGAATTTTCATTGCCTATAGAAAAGATGACTTTCTCAATCGCAGAATTATGAAACTGACTTGAATTATCGAAAAAAGTGGCGCATATTTGATCTATATAAATCGGATGATCTTAACTACAGGGCAATTAATTATTCAATAAATAAATAAAAATATTTGTGAATACTTGAAATACTACATAAAAAAATATAGTTATGAAAACTTTTATTTTGACCTTTACGTCCTCCATTTCTAAAACTATAAATATTTTAATAATAATACAATAATAATTCTGCGCCGCCTTGTATGCTAATTTTTCATCGACATAAAACAACAAAATAAGCAATTTTTTTACTTTATTTTATACCACCTTTTTCAAAAAGCTCCAGGAACAACTGCCAGTTGACACTCTAAGTCAACTGATTTGAGTTCTATCTTTTTTTGTAAGGTTGCCACATCTGTAATTAACATTTCTACCAAAAATGTATCTCCATTGTTCACATTAAGTAATCTCTGCACCTCGGTAAAAATAGATTCAATGGTGGGGAAACCTTAGAAATATTGGGAAACTTTCTAAAGAAAACAACCGTTTACGAGTGGCATGAACGATTCAGAATAGATAGTGAGTCCATCGAGGATGTCGTAGAAAAAACGTAATGGCAGGCCATCGACATCGAAAGCTGATGAAAACATCTATAAAGTTGATTAATAGCCGCAAATTAACCATCAAAGAGCTGGCAGAGGACTTGAACATTGCGTATGGGGGCTGCGTTCATGTTGCCAAATACACGATATCCAAGACTGAATCCGACCCAACATTCATCAAACGCATCATTACTGGAGACGAGACGAGGTTGTATGAGTAGGATACGCAATCCAGACATCAGGCGAGTGAATAAAGAGCTTTGAAAGACCGAATGTGCCAAGACCAAAAAACCTCATCGTTTTAGGTCAAAAAAGGAAGCGATGCTCGCGGTTTTTACGGATTGCAACGGTATTGTATACCACGAATTTTGCCAGAAGGTCCAGCAATTAAAAAGGATTATTATTAGGGCGTTATTAGATGTTTACGTGAAACAAGTCGACAAAAACGAAAGGATTTGTGGGAAAACAACTCGTGGATTATGCAACGTGAAAACGCACCGCCGCACAGTGCCATCATTATGTATGAGTTTTTGACCAAGAACGAAACGAATACCATCTAAAAGCCATCCAAAAGTATATCACAACATTATTCTATGAATCCGCTTGCAGCTTATTTTTCTGTGGACTGATACTTCAATATTTGTAGTTAGTTAATTTCGATTTGGCCAAAATCAAACGGTAAAATGACAAAAACCAAATGTGTAAATTCCTCAACAAAAGATATCTCTTCCACATTTTAATACAAAATTTCTAATAATCTTCCTAATCCACACTTCTTTCTTCAAAGGAAAGCTCATTTTCATTGGCATAAAACCAAAAAAAACTTAATTTCATTTATTTAGGTCAACATTCATTTAGCCCATGTGAGCTCATTATTCACACTATAAATGCTAAGAACAGCATGGACAAGCTGAAGTTGGAATTTCGCAAAAGAAATTCGATTTCAGACAACTTAGATGAATCACAATGCCTCCAAATGTGGTGCCACAAAAGCAAAGCCAAATCGGACGCATTAGTCGGCAAATTAAACAAATTTTTAACCAACCGCAACAATTTGCAATAGTGCTATTAAAACTATGTATATTTTTGTATGTATGTATATGTTTGTATGTACAAATGTACCAACAATTACCTAAAAACATTTGAACGATTAAAAAGTAATAAACATTGTGCGTTTTATAATTGAACCATTACGGAACACGAGTTGATCGTTTTTCGATTATAAAGATGGTACATTTGTGCAATGTACACATACAGGAACACACCAACTACATATACCCACCCATACATATGTACAATAGTTACAAGCCTGAGGTATCCATTAGTTTTGGCGCACTACCATTTGAAGCACTTTGAAGTGCTTTGCAACATTTTGATTGGTTGAATAAAAATCAGTTTGCTGGGTTTTTCGTTGACCATCTTTGGTTGCCACAATGGACAGTGTGTCGAAATGTGCTATTGGCGCATGAGCACACACACACCCGCACCCATGCAAATGGTAGATGAGCAGTTTTTGGGAAGAGGCTCGTATAAGGTGCGCTGCCACATTCCAACAGCAATCAAATAGAAATTTTCAATGAATTTTTCATATGTGGCGAGCGCTGACCAAATTTCACATAAAGCCACATACGTTTGTGTATATGTACGTAAGTATGTATGCAAGTGCAATACGTGTAATCAGCGAGACACAAAGTATCAGTCAGTAGGCACGTAACTATAATGCATTTATTATTTTCTATGTGTATTTTAATGTCAAATCAAATTCAAATTCTACAAATTAGCAATTTAAAAAAAATTAAGGTATCAACGAAATACGCGTAGTGGTAACCCTATTTGATGGATTTTTATACCCTCACACTTGTGCACAATGGTATTCTATTTTTTTAAGACACATATATCCCGCAACGCTCAGAATGGTGAGCGGAGTCGATTTGGCACTGACCGTCCATTCGCCTGTTCATCTGAGCGCCTGTCCATCGAACCAATTTAATTAATTTAATTAAATATTTTAATGAAATCCGGTACGCATATTGCTTTTTTTTCAATGAAAGATTCATAAATAAAAATGGGCGAAATCGGTCAACATTCCCGCCCATCTTCATTGAAACGATAATTTAAAAAAACAGAAAAAATATTATTTCCCCTGCGGTTTCTCTAGGGGTTAGAATATACTCACTTTACTCAAGAAGACTAAGGGTCTGGTTGTAGAATTCTTCTCCAGCCTCTACCATCCTCTTGAGGAAGTCAGTGGAAGCAATACGTATCATATAATACCCAACCCTGACATATTGTGGATGCCAAATCCCGCCAAACACTTCCTAAATTTCACACAAAAAAAAAAAACAGAAAAAACATGATATCTGAAGCGCATATTACTAAAATTTGGCACAAATAATGAATCTCAAAATATTAATATGATGCACGACAACGTTTGACGGTGTCGTGCCCACTAATGGATAAAAGGTGTATCTCGATAATGACTTAATAGAATTCCCTCAAATTTGGACACGTGTTGGTCCCCACCTCTTTTAGATGCGACTTAATTCTTATTGATATCGGATAAAAACCACGCCCTTCTTTATTTGTTGCTACTAAAATTCCGTCGTCCCTCTGAAGTTTCCAGTTAGAAGTCTCATTGTCAGTTTGTTTGATTTAAAAGCTCAAAGTGTTGCTGAACTACCCTCAACATTGATATCTCGACGTTCGGAACAATTAGGCAATTGACTGTTTGGCACCTGTAGAGGTGCCCATGGTGTACATTTTAATGATGCCATTTTTCACATATCGTTTCATAATTGTTAAGAGCCGTATTTTGGATGAAAATATTGAAATTTGAAAGAATCTAAATTTTTATTTGTTTTATTTTGAAATAATATTTAGCAGCGTATTTTGAAAGACCCTTTACTATACGTGCTACTTAAAAAACCAAAGAAATATTCATCATTAATGGTTAATTTTTTATTGTTCACTTTTTATTTCATTTGCGCGATTTGAATTTATTACAGTTACCAAATGCGACCACCCCGAATGTCGCACACACTCAAACAATTTTGTGCTGTGTACACAGAAGCAATTCGATTATTGCACGTTGTCGTACAAATGAATGAAAATTTTGAGGTTGGCTTCAGTGAAGTTATTATTTTTAATAATTTAATATAAGGCTCTTGTATAATTATATTTCACGTGAAGATGCGAAAAGATTCACAATTAGAAGACAAAAAGATCCGCTTATTCAAGGTTCCTTTCAACGTCCACTGCTTTAAAGCTTCTGGAGCATACTAGCATCGTCTAAAGTAACATTATTTTGCTTCAGCTATTCCAAGTAAATGTTGAATGCTTGATACGAATATAACCTTCACCAATGTTATATCCTTATTAAAATCATCACCTACATTTTGGTAAATAGTTATCAGTACAGTATTATTTATTTGAACAATACTCGAGTTCAGGACTGTACTAGATACTTGCTGAAATGGCTATAGAGATACTTGCCGTAGAATGGAACAAATCGAATTTTGAATGCTTAAGTAAATATGCATACTCGTTAGGCCGGGTCGATTTGTGGGGAGGCAAAAAAATGGCCCATTGCTCTGTGAAAATCATATTCTAGGGATCAAAATAAGAAACTTTGCCGAAGGAACCATACCTCTAAAACGAATTCTGATGCCCCCCAATTTGGGTCGAACTTTTTAGTTTCTTTTCTCATGTAAAGGCCAAAAATGGTGATATTTTGAAATGATTGTATGGGGAATCCCCCAGGGGAGTTCCAGGGGGTATGCCACTGGCATGGGTGCCAAAGTTAGTGGGGGTCGGTCATACATTTGGACTCGATTGGAGAACTCTAAATGGGTCAAAGTGGGATTTTTCGTTCGACCCAAATTGGGAGACATCAGAATTCGTTTTAGAGGTATGGTTCCTTCGGCAAAGTTTCTTATTTTGATCCTTACGAAAATACGTGAAATACGATTTTCACAGAGAAATGAGCGATTTTTAAATCGACCCGCCCTAATGTTCATCGTAGAGATTCGACATCATTTTCATTTTTACTTAATTTTCATTTATTTACAAGTCAAAAACGTAAAAACAGACCTCTTTACACCAATATCACGCTAAATACTGCAAATAATTAAATATATTTAAAAAAAGAGTTTAAAAATTCATAAAATTTCTTCAATTACCCTGAAAAATCAATTGAAATAGAACCCGAAAACTCATTAAATTGTATTATGTTTAAGTTAAAAGGCATGGAGTTAAATTTAACAAGCATGACTTTATCATATAACATAATGAATTCCATTACTGTGTTGACTTATTGTGCATATACAATTATTCCTACTTCATTTCGGTGTCTGTTTGTATCATTTCCAAAGTTGTACATTTTTGCATTGTCCGTTACTAGGCCACCGTGCATCGCAAACTCCTAAAATGTCTATTTATAATCCTTTCAATTCTTGTATTACATTGGCTAGCTTTCTAGCTTCCTATAAACTTCTTACATTCCTGCTACCGATATTGCTTGTTTTACCTCCGGACATTCTTAACACCTTCTTAATGCTGAGAGCCGTGTATTGTTGTTATCTGTCATAATGTTTGTTGTGGTTTTTCTAGGGAGTTGGTTAAGTACATAGTGGTTTCCCTTCTTGCCTTCTACTCCGCTGTCAAGTGCTGTTTCGATACCCAAGCGCCACTCAATTTTGTGATGCCGCAACTTTTCATGCATATCTGCATTGCCGTTCATATCCAGTTGCCGTTGCGAATTCCTAGGTTTATAGTCCTTGGAGAGACTCCTCAATTTAAAGTTCTAAGAAAAGACAAGGGAAAAAATTTGGAACGAGATGAATATTTAAAGGCGACATCAACTCGCCTTGTCAGTGCCAGTTGCCGATTATGTGGGATTTTGTCTACAGGCTATGATAATGTTCATCACCACGGCCTTCCACACCTAACTATTTTAATAAAAAATAATTAATATCCGATAGCAACACAAGAACATCCTCTAAATTATCTAACGAAATAATCTCGGAAAAAATTTTCAAATCATTAGCATATAGAAGAAAATTGGTATGAAAAAGAGATTCTAATATCATTAATAAAAAAACGAAGAGTAGATGCTCTAAAATACTTCCTTGTGGCTCCTTTGAAGATGCAATATAGAAGTTAGATATCAACCACAAAAAAAAAACAGAATGAAAACCGAGTGAAGTTAATTTACGAATTTTGTGAAAAGTGTTTATAGAATTGTGTGAGAAAAGCTATCAAAATCTACAAAATACAAAAGTCCTTGTAAACACAATCGACTAGAAATCTTTCAGCAAATGTTGAAAAATAATTTAGGCCTAGTGGCAAATCCATGCTGATTTGGCGAAATTAAACTCTTAGTCGCAAAGTACATCTCTTCTTTTACAATTCCTTCGAAAAGTTTGGATCTAGTAAAGGGCCTTTCAAAAGTGGCACCTATAGGGTGGGCCATGTAAAATTTGCTTTTTGAATCGGCTATAAAAAAAACTAATCAATATTTTTTCAAACTTTTTTTTTTATTTTGAAGATTGAATATTATCATTTATGTATAAAAAATAATATCGTTCAAATGACTGCCACGACTGGCTTTACAGTAGGTCATTCGATCAACCCAATTTTTAAGCACATTTTCGATTGTTTGGGCTCCAATTCATGAATGGCAGCTTCGATTTCGTGATTTAAAGCATCAATCGTCTCTGGATGGTTCGCATAGCATTTGTCCTTAACGGCTCCCCACAAAAAATAGTCCAACGGGCTTAAATCACAACTCCGAGGCGGCCCATTGATATCGGAATTTCGGCTGATTATTCGGTTTTCAAAAACGGTAGCCAAAAGTTCGAGTGTAACTTTGGCAGAGTGACAAGTTGCACCGTCCTGTTGAAACCAAATGTCGTCCATGTCATCCTCTTCAATTTTTGGAAACAAAAACTCGTTGAGCATGTCACGGTAACGCTCGCCATTTACTGTAACCGTGGAAGAAGAAGAAGACTCACCCCTTTGGAAATAGGTTTTCAATATTTCCCAATTTTGTTCAAGCGTATAGCGTCGCATTTCGTAAATGTCGAACCTTTAAGTAAATTATGAACACATTTGACACGTTATTTGTGTTACCATTCTCAAAAAAATAGGTGGTTCAAAAAGCAAACGCTATATGGCCCACCCTGTAGATGGCAGTTGTAAATATCTCCTTTTATTATGTCATATTTAACATTTGTCAAGTAGACAGATGTACAATTTTATAGAGCGACGCGTTAAAATTATAGAAACTTATTATGAAAATGGTCGATCTTTTTAAAAACAACACATCTGAAAATTAGTAATTTTTTCGGTGGAAATAATCGTCCAAACGAATCGGTATATAATTTTTCACATATCGTTTCATAATCGCTAAGAGCCGCATTTTGAATAAAAATACGTAACTTGAAAGAATCCAAATTTTTACATGATTTATTTTAAAACAATTTCTACAGCTTCGAGATCGGCCTACAAATCAGGGTAATAGTTGTGATTTTCCAATTATAAATTATCAATCGAAAAAATCTGAATGGAAAGCTTTATTAAAAATGAGTTTCAGACGTATTAAACTGGCTGGACAATTTTTGAGAAAAATGACTTCAGCAGCACTTTTTTGAGTCGAGGACAAGACTACCCACAACTGCCGTTGTTTTGCACGTACACTAACATGCTTGAATGTGAATAAGATTAGTTTCTGACCAAACGCTAGTATATACTAACTTCACAGCCGTGAAATTTCGGTGGCAACATGCATTTGGCTTCCCGTGAAATGTTGCTAAGAACATTGATTTCAAATGAGAAGAAACATCAAATTTATGAGCATTGCCCCAGAAGTAATTGGCAAATTTTGGTAGGTAAGGGTGTTTAAACAAATTATTACACATCTATTGGCGCAAACAAATCTTAGGAATATTTACTTACACTCTTTGCGAAGACGTTTCTTTTGAAAATGTCAGTTTTCGCTCAATTTTAAATGAAGTATACATTTTAAATTGGTGTGAAAAATGTTGCTGGCATGTTGCATGGTGTTTTCACGGCATGAACTGAGTACTGATTCGCTGTGAAATACATACAAAATTCCGCGCATTATTCACGGCAATGAAATTTGTATGGATTTTGACAGCCATTTCACGTGAAGCGCGAGATAAGTACTATGCGTAAGCTAAAATATTAACAAAAAAGTGTTAGCTTCCAAACAAATACCAAAAAAAAAACAGTGTTTCAGCACTAAGGCTTGGTGGCAAGCACAGGGTATTCACCATTTCTAAAAAGTATTTCTACCTATGCATAAAAATATTTGAGTTTAGGAGGCATTGTTCAGTACATTTACATATACATATGTATGTAACTGCCGCAATAGTTTGCAGGTTTCGTAAAATAAAAACCTTTCAACTAAACTCCAGTCACAAATCTATACTTAAAGGAAAACTAAATAACACTTGCACTTCCTTCCGGTTTCGAAAACAAACGTGCAACACATACAACATTTGCGTCCCTCAGCGTATGCACATACGTACTCGTACAAAAACACCCACACATCTGCCTGACCCTCTTCAAATCTGTATTCCAAACACAGCCGCGACAAGCGATCTATGATTTCCTTTGCCACCAAACGGACGTTCATGCGAACGCTTGCAACTGGTGCTGCTTGCTGGTGCTCGTGCTGGTGCTGCCCCAAGTGCTATCGTCACTATCAGCAATCTGGAGCAGACGTGAGACGAGTCCACGGCAATGGCAACGAATATGGCGACCACGGTGTCGAGATCTTCAGTGTCATCTGCCCCTTTCGATTTCGATTTCGATTTCCCATTGAGCGCGTCTCAAGCGCAGCCGCGGTGAACATGTGCTTCCTGTAAATGGTTGCCCTATTACATTTGTGCTTGTGTGTGTGTATACCATTATGAGTATGTGAGCACGTGTCAATTGCATTTGGAAAATGTGCCATTTACATTGGTGCCACAGCAGTACAGCAATAACAAAACGGTGGTGAAAAAATCACTAGAAAAACAGAAGGAAATGGGAAAAATCGAGCGCATCCATTAAAAAAAGAGTATTGAAAAAAATAGAATAGGGAAAAAAGAACGAACTAAAAAAAGCAAGATGTTAAAAATAGTTTAAATGACTTTGGCATGTGGCAGCAACTGCAACGACAGCAGACGCATCAGGAAAAGTCGCCAATGCCACAGCCACGCTGTGCTTACGGCGACTGTGGCTCAGCATCAGGCAGACATGCAATGGTGCCAGTATCAGTGGCTGCAATCGCTATGTGAGCGAAGGCGTCACCAGCGCAGTCGAGAACGGATGGCACTGGAGACGGCAGTGAAATATTTAAAATGCAACTGCATATCATTTGGTAAATATTTTTTTAATTTACTTTTTTCTTTCCTCACTGAACTGAAGCCAAGGCAAGTCAACTACACTCTGCGCCAACGTCAGTAGTCAGCATCTGTTGAATGCAACTCAGCCAAATGCATTTGCAAGCATTTACTCCTTGTTTATTAACGTACACATACACACATACCACTCACGCACATGTGCACACTCTCCTCCAATACATCATTTGCAATGTGACAGCGCACAATTACCATTGGCAGCAACAATATGGAGCAAAATTTAGCGATTTTGCACGCCCATTGCCAATTTCAGGCGGCTGACGAATAAAAATAAGCTATTGCAAATCTTTCCCTAAAGTGTCAGTTGCATCAGTTGTTTAACTGGTAGGTGGTGTGGATGGTAGATTCTCATACTCGAAACTGGTTAAATGTTTACAACAAGGGTCTTGAGCGATTTCATGTGTTTTGAACATTGTCGTCATCATCATCATCATCATTAATATTACAATCTTGTGCAGACCATTGCTTCAGCAACTACAGCTCTCCACTTCGATCGATCCTCCAATATACGAAGGTCAGCCGTGACCTCATCAATCCTGCGTTGACTTGGCCTCCCTCGTCCTTTGCGTCCGATCGGTAGTATATGAAACGCCATACTGACAGCTCTGTTTTTGGCATTCTGTGCATATTGAGTCTGTGTCAGAAAAAAGGAACCGCGATTATTCATGAAGTATAAAAGATATATATTTAAATTTACATGAAAGGATGTACAAAACTACGAGTCGCAATTACTCAATAAGCCGCGTAGTCTCCATCATTGTCGAGTATAGCCTGGCATCTTCTCGGCATGCTTTGAACCGGCTTTCTGCGTAGCTCATCGACAAAGAGAACCAGATTTTACGAACTTGACGCATGAGTTGCTTTAAATCGTGGACTGGCTTTCTGGCAAGATGAGTTTTCATAGTTACCTACACATTTTCAATGGGGTTGGCGTCTGCGGGAAGGTCAGTCCAATACTGTGATGCCATTTTCTTGTTTCGTTGTTTCTCAATGTGTTTTTCTGAGAGCAGTGGTTTTGATGATGGTAGGACGGTAGGATATGTTCGCTTCCTTCAGTCGTCGTTCGATGGTGTTGTTACTCACATCTATTCCCGTTTTAGCAAGACTTGTGCGTGCTTCGCGTAGTCGCAAAGAGGGGCTCGCTTAAAAAGTTGGGCAAGAAGTTTATCCGCTTTATATCGTTGATTCCACATCACAAGAAACGTTTTTAATTTTTTAATCACTTTTGCAGCCACGGCGTAAGATAATTTCGGCCCTTTCGAATAAGTGCATAAAAATACCGCCTCGAAACGCTTCGCTGACCTCGTTCTTTTTTGTTTGGTTGCGTTTATGGGAAAGTTTCGAACGACACTAACTTGAGTTAGCACTGGCGGCGTAGACCTTGACTGGGACTATTACGCAGCAAAAAGCAGAACGAAATAGATCATGAAGTTACCAGAAAAACCGGTTCTTTTCTTCTAACACAGACTGTACTTTAACCATCTAATTCTTTGACTATAATGAAACGTAACGCGTTTTCGTGTTTTATCAATGCATCGAGATCGTCATTATAACTGATGCGATTTGTTCCGTCATCCAGTCGCCAGGAGCCACGGTGCTTTTCTTTCAAATTTCAGTATTTGGGGGGTGGTCTAGAATTTTCAAAAATCATTTTTTTTTGTGGTATTTCGAAAGTATAGGCTTTTAAGAATATACTAGTATTTTCGATTCTACAGCCGTTTTAGCAGATAGAGTCGGTCGTATTGTTCGTCTCTCAAAACTTTAAACTCAATTATCTCAAAACTACTTTTTTCGGCCTGGTGTTGTCACAAAAAAAAAGAAATTTTGAATTGAAACATCCCAACATCAATTGCTATCGCCCGTACTTGAATCATATTATTATTTCGTATGTTTTGATTAAAAAACTGAACAAAAAACAGATTTTTATATTTTTAATTCAAAACCGCGCCATTTTATAAATTTTTTTTATTCTAGTACGGGACATAGCTACGGTCATACTGATTAATATTTTTTGTGGTTCTTGTGTTTCAGATAAATAGAAGAGCAAAAATGGACAACATACCAATTTTTCGGGAGGGTCCACTTCAGCGCTATTTTCAAAATTCAAAAAAAAAGTTGTTTTTTCATTTTTGTATGTAACATAAGTTAAATAAAAAGCCTAAAAAATGTAAATATCGTTTTTCATTTTGTTTTTATTGTAAAAAAGTTCCTGAAAATACCCTAAATTTTCGAACTCTACACCACTGGGACCTCTTAAGTATCCACACCTCGCTGCTGTATGTTGGTATGAGCCCCTCAAGTGCTTTATTTATTTTCACCTTTTGATACAGATAAGTCAGTATTTTTACTGAAATATAGGCCTAAGTATTTAAACTTGTCAACAAAATATTTAATAATTTTCAGATTTATGCAATGTTGAAAGTTTTGCTATTGTAGATTTTTTTGAAGTTTTTTTCGGTTCTCTTTAATATTTTTTAAATTTTATTGTTTTAATTTTTAAGGTTAAAAATACTTAAAGACATATTCTCGGTAAGAATTGTTGGTCTAGCTGAGATTTTGCTTAGAAATCTCTAAAAGTGTCAACGTCATATTCAAAAATGTACAGCGAACCAACGAAAAATACCATGAATCTCCTTGTATACTCGTATGCACGTAGAGACTTTTATATACCAGCGCTTCACCACAGCAGAATTTTGAAATGATTTTCTACTAGTTCGCTTGGTATTCGAATATGACTCAAAAAGTTATGAGTATTGCATTATGAAACTTTCTGTGACTGATAGGCATAGTCTAAGCTATTGATGAAAAATAAAAAAAATAAGGCGTTTTTCAATAGGTGCGCTTCAACTTTTTTCCGATAGGGAGGGCGAACGACGCAATATTTTTTATTTTTCGCTTGACATTTGTAAACTTCATTAGTATACATTTCATCATGGAACGCTACACACTTGAGCAACGATTGCAAATCGTGCAAATTTTTTATGAAAATAATCGTTCTGTTGCTGCTACTTTAAGAGCATTACGGCCATTTTACGGTCCATTTAACAAGCCATCCCGTTCGACAATCGACCGTCTAGTGAAAAAATTCGTATCTACGTTTTCGCTACATAATGTTCCGGTGCCAGTGAGAGCAAGAACTGCACGACGTGTTGAAAATATTGCTACCGCCAGGGCTTCAGTTCAAGAAGACGCAAATGTGTCCCTCACATGACGTTCTCAACAATTGAGCCTTTCTGTGTCGTCATTGTGGCGAATTTTGCGAAAAGATCTTGGCCTACATCCGTAAAAGATCAAGCTGACACAAGAACTGAAGCCGTTTGACCATTTGAAGCGACGTCGATTCGTAAATTGGGCTGAAATTGGTCCAGATTTTTTCCAAAAAATCATCTTCAGTGATGAAGCTCTCTTTTGGCTCAATGGCTTTGTCAACAAGCAAAATATGCGTTACTGCGCAGAAAGCAATCCACACGTGATTCATGAGGCACCGTTGCATCCCGAAAAAATCACTGTTTGGTGCGGTTTACATGCCGGCGGCGTAATTGGCCCATATTTTTTCGTTGACGAGAACGATCGCCACGTTACTGTGAATGGAAATCGATACCGCGACATGATAAACGATTATTTTTGGCCGCAATTGAATGGTATGGACTTAGACGACATGTGGTTTCAACAGGACGGGGCCACAAGCCACACAGCACACGCTACAATTGATTTGTTGAAGAGTAAGTTCGATGAGCGCATTATTTCCAGAAATGGACCGGTCGAATGGCCGCCGCGCTCGTGTGATTTGACGCCTCTAGACTATTTTCTTTGGGGTTATGTGAAGTCATTGGTCTACAGTAACAAGCCGGCGACGATTTGTGAGCTCAGAGCCAATATTGAACGCGAAATTGCTGGAATTTCGGCCGATTTATGCAAAAGAGTGGTCGAAAATTGGGTTCAACGATTGGACTTCGTTAAAACGTGCACGCGGTGGTCATGCAAAAGAAATCGAATTTCATACTTAAATGTATGTGTTCAAACTCGATAATAAAAAAAAAATTAGTTAAAAAAGTCAAACCGTTTGTGTTTTATTCAAAAAAGTTCAAAAGTTGAAGCGCTCTTACTGAAAAACGCTTATCTAAGGGAGGGCTTTTTCGAAAAGGAAAATGTTTTCCTAAAAATTTTCAACAAACAAATTTTTCCAAACTTTTTGTTAAGCATATTTTTTTAAGCATATATTCTTTTGTTTAATTATAGTTCTTTCTCAAGATTTTTTTAAGTATATTTTTTCTTAAGAAACTAAAAATAATTATAAAAATGTTCAAATAAACCGGAGATATTTGTCTTTAATGAACTGTATATTAAAATTATAAAGTCCAATAAATCTAAATTAAAAAACAAATTTTTTTAATTTTTTTTGTTTACTTCTTATTTTACTTAAGCCAATCACTAAATCAATTTTTAGAAAAATATACCACAATGTCCAATATTTCTCAGGTCTTTTAAAAGTCAGTGTTGAATAATTCCTAGCCCGAAATTTTTTTTTTTGTGTCATCTTTGACATTTATCAAGTAGACAGATATACAATTTTACACGATAGAATAACGTTTGAAATTATTAAATCTTAAAGTTGGGCAAAAAATTTCAATAAACTGATTCTGTCGAGGATAGAAAAAGGATTAACATATCAGAGTGGGTTTTTTTGAAAAGCAAAGTCTATGTGAATAAGCTAACAGCGAGCTGAAACACAACATTCGGATCGAGACTACTGAACTCAATGCGGTAATGTGTGTCCTTGAAAATTTTAATTATCGTATGACCGTCAATAGATGAGCTGACGATGAACATTAAAATGATGTAATTTTTCACACATAATTGTTAAGACCCGTATTGTGAATAAAAATAGTTAAGCCTAAAATAATCTAAATTTTGAGGTGTTTGTTTAAAACCACATCTAGACGCGTCTTTTGAAATACCCCTTAGTTGGATCACTTGACATAGAATCGCTCTCTGCCCTCTTCTCTTTTAGTGTGCTATAATTTTTCGATACAACGATAACTTTCGAAGTTATAGCTGTCAACAGTGATGTGTTCGATAGCTGGAAATACTTTCATCTTGTACACCAGCAATTCCTTTCTTCTTTCTCAAATATTTGTGCTTTACTTGTACTATGAACGCCAAGCCCACATTAACGATAGACGTTTGATTCTACTAATCCTAGTTTCCCGAAATGATAACTGAGACTACAACGTCCCGTATAGTACCCAATGTAAGTTTGTACGGCTTGACGCTTCTCTAGAACGAAGGATAGATTGGTTTTGTCTACCTCTGTTGCGGGCATTCCATCTGAGTCGTAGGAATTCCGTGTTCTCCCTATGTTTGGTGTACACACAATTTGGAGCTAAGATAAAATTGCACGAGGTTGTTTTAGAAACATTTTCACGAGCCAACAAAAAATGTACACTACGAGTATATTAACTCCAGTATAGTCCCCTGATCAGCTAACAAGACGACGATAACTGGCAACTATTTATTAAGTAACGCGATTCATGAATGCCTATTTAAACGAATTTCGAGGTCAAGTGAGAGAATAAAACCAATGCTTTGTTGTTTAATCAGGCAAATGCATTCAAATATTTAAGATGCAAATTTTTTGTATCAAGAAAATGAAAAACACTGAAAATTCACCAACCTCAATGGAAAAAATTTCAATGTTAAGTGCAAGCCTGCAATATCCAAACGCCGAGCGGCATGAATGGCAACCAAATGTGTCCACTAGAAAATCCACCAACACATATGTATGCGTGTATGTATGTAATATGTGTAACAGCACCAGCCAAAGAGGAGGCGGTGGCGCACCAACAGATGCTGCTCGCTTTCAAGTGCTTTAGCGCTGCTTCGACAGCACCAAGTCTCGCATCGGAGACACTTTGGAGGCAATTCGCGTTTTTGTCATGCAAAATGTGCCGTACAAATTAGGTATGCAGCAGACGTTGATGCCAACAGGCGAACAAATGGACAGACAAACAGAAGTAAGCACAAGCATATGGGTGTATGTATGTGGTTGCACATGCAGATGTTCGATGCAACCGCATTCAAGATTCGAATTTTTTTTTCGTTCATTTGCTATTATTATTTTTTCCTCAAATTCAATTTCCTCACCATTGAAGTGCTTTTAATTTGCGAATACTCGTCAAAGCACACTTTTGAAATTTTAATTTCTTCAACTTTGGTACGCTGCACAACAGTATCAACACAAAAAAACAACAACAATACGCAAAGCCAACTGTTGTTGTTTGTACGTAGTTTGTCGTCATGGCTGTTGCTTTATTATTGCGATCGCTAGTCATTTCTCTGTCATTTTTCTCATTAATGTTGTTTTTGTTGTTAGCATCTTCTCCTATGGAGACTATCCGGTGCCATTTGTGGCAGCTGTAACGGTGCAGTGATTTGTTACTTCATCGAATTTTATGAGATGCGTATTCGCGATTGCATGTAAATGTGTGTTGGCAATTGAATGCCAATTGACTGCTTGTCTTGTTGCGCCGGTCGGAATGACTGGTGCCTGTCGTTGTCACACAATGCACACGATCGACTAGGTATTGAATAGCAATGGGAAGGGCGATAATAACACGTTTCTTCGATATCAATGGAGTAAAATACATAAATTTGCGATTTCTAGAAAATGTGAGGTAGGTATTTATTCTAACAAAAATGTTGTTTTAATGGTGCGACAATAAGTTATTGCATTGTAAATAAGGTAAAGCATACCACTCGTGTAAAATACACAATAACAAAACTTAGGCGTGAATACCAGCGCTCCCTTAATACAGATGCATGTGAGATTATTTTTCTCTGGCTGCACTACGCTCAATATCGAGCCTTTTGACCATTTGTGGCGTTCGTCTTGATGTTGATCCACAAATGGAGGGACATACAGTTTTAAGCCGACTCCGAACGGCAGATATTTTGTATGAGGTCATGGTTGAAATGCACTCGGAGGTTTGTAATTGACTGCCGAGGGACGTCCGCTGTTAGAAAAAAACTTTTTCTATAATTTTGATGTTTCATGTGCGGAGCTTCGAGCCTACGCACTTCCGAATGGTAGTCACGTGCCAACTAAGTCGGCTACGGCGGCCACCTCTTTCAATAGCGAAGGTGTTTTTAAAGTAATCCCGAGATCCCGGTTTCATAGTGGGATAAAAGC
This sequence comes from Anastrepha fraterculus, assembly GCA_037575425.1. NCBI lineage: Eukaryota > Metazoa > Arthropoda > Insecta > Diptera > Tephritidae > Anastrepha > Anastrepha fraterculus. Next base: position 42,628 of record JAYXIM010013373.1, on the reverse strand, counting down.
TCAATAAATTAAAGAATTTGAAATTTAAGACTGCTTTTAAAAATCAGATTTTTAATAAAAATAAAAAAAAAATAATTGGCGCGTACACTTCTGTTAGGTGTTTGGCCGTGCTCCTCCTCCTATTTGTGGTGTGCGTCTTGATGTTGTTCCACAAATGGAGGGACGTACAGTTTCAAGCCGACTCCGAACGGCATATATTTTTATGAGGACCTTTGTCATGGCAGAAATACACTCGGAGGTTTGCCATTGCCTGCCGAGGGGCGACCGCTATTAGAAAAATGGTTTTATTAATTTCGCTTTCACCGAGATTCGAACCAACGACCTCTCTGTGAATTCCGAATGGTAATCACGCACCAACCCATTCGGCTACGGCGGCCGCCAGATTTTTAATATTATATTAATGAATTGCATTTAAAAATACGTAGTATTTAGGAACTCATACAACACAAATAAGAATACAAATACAAGGTACTTTTAAAAATATATTTAATATAAAAAAACATTAAACCAAAAAAAAAAACGTTTAAACATTAAACAAAAAGCAAAACCTCTGAAGATATTTACTCTACTCCGATAAAAGTATCATAAATAATCGTATGTGCATAGCAAAAGCCCTTTTCAAAAAAGGGGGCAAAAACAAAATAAATTATTATTGCATTTAGAGTGTCTAAATAACAGGAAAGCATTTAAAGATTAGTATTCTATGCTATTTCCGACTACTTCAGATGCGGCACTAGATGCTCTGATTGGTTTACCACCACTTGATGCTTTCATCCAAGGCGAGGCCTTGAATCCATTTGTAGACTGAAACACAGTGGGAACTGGTACGGCCCTTGTCCGGCATTGGAACACAGAGAAGGCATCGACATCGATCGAACGATTCTCTCCATGCCCCTTGACTCCATGCCATCAAGAGTCGTACTTGAAAAGAGATACAGTGTAGTGCTACCAGAGGCTCAGTTGTGGGAAGACTCAGAAAATGAGCCCGGCAAACACTGTTTTCGCATTTTTACGGATGGCTCCAGGACCGAGCATGGCTCCGGCTCTGGAGTCTACGTGGAATTCAGCGGGACAAAACTGCACTTTGCTCTTGCATGCATGCATGCATGCATTATCTGTGTTTCAAGCGGAGGTGTAGGCAGTTTAAGAAGCCATGAACTTTGTTGTGGAAAAACGATGGAGAGTCAGATCCATATGTGTCTGCAGCGACAGCCAAGCTGCGCTTATGGCCTTAGACAGCCCTCCAACCACATCAGGGGTAGTCAAGTCCTGTAAATCCAGGCTGAAATATGTCGGTAGACATAATAGCCTGATGCTAACATAGGTCCCGGGACACGTGGGTATCGCGGGTAACGAGACCTCTGACTCCTTAGCTAAGATGGGCTCCGAGGCCAACTTCTTTGGCCCAGAGCCCGTTTTGCCACTCCCTTCTGCGGCCATCACAGCCACGGTTAGCAAGTGGGTAACTACCACCCACAAGCGAGCTTGGCAGGCTGAGAGAGGCTGCAGATGGACTAAACTGATGTTACCTGTCATGTCCGATCGACTGTCGCAAACCCTTCTGTCATTAAGCAAAGGGGAGTGCAGACGGCTGGTTGGACTGTTGGCGGGCCACTTTCTGTGGGCAAAGCACATGGAAAGGTTGGGCATCTCAGACAGTGTACTCTGCCCAGCTTGTGAAGAGGAGGATGAGACGGCGGACCACTTCCTGTGTGCCTGCCCCGCCTTCGCTCGAATCAGGTTTGAGGTCTTTGGCACTGATGTGTTAAGAAGCGACCATCTTGGCGCATTGGCACCACAAGATCTACTCAGATTTCTTCGGAGATCGGGTAGATTTAAAGAAAATTAAAAGGCAATTCAAGTGTAGTACAATGGACTTAATTAATGTCTGAGTGCTGCACTTGCTAGTTGTCCCGACAAAAAACAAAAAAAAAAAAAAGAAAAATTCTATGCTTGACTTGAATCTGTTAGGTACATACAAAGCCATTTGAAGATAAAAGCCCTTACCTCCACGTTGAAAATATTTCAACTTCTTTTATCAACGCGTCGGATAAATTATAATATTTTCGCTTTAAGGGAGTTTGCGTAGATTGGTTTAAAAAATTAAGCAAACTTTCCTTAAAAAACTGTCTGTGTCGTTTACATTAGAGGGTCTACGAGTATTATTACATGCATTTAAAGTTCAGAAGAATTGATAATTTAATATGAAATTGCGCATACCTTATATGAAATGTTAGGTGTGGTCCGTATTACTAGACGGAGTAGAAGCATGGGCACTTAACCATCAAATGCTCGATTTTTCTATTGTGGTCAAAAAATCATATTAGACTAATTTTTGGTCAAAATGAATGAATTTCAAGTCCTTTTTTTTATTAGACTTTTTATTTATCTTGTAAAAGTAAAAATACTTACCCCGCCTTTTGGTGGGATTGGGCATTTACGCTTAAATTTTTCAAATGATAAATTTTTTTGTATTGGATATTAATTCTTATTTTATTCTTTATTTTTGGTTGTGGTACTCAAAAAAGCTTGTATTTGAATTGCATAAATAAATGTTACATTTTGTTATCAAAAATGAATAATTTGCAGCCTCTTCATCGTCAGCATCAGAATCGCACTCTACTTCACTTGCTGGTGTAAAAAAACACGAAAACTTAAACACATATAATGACCACAAATTTTGTGCGCAATGCCCAGCTCCACCTTTAGAGAGTTTCACTTTTGGAGCGACTTTAATGCACTTAATTTACTAGATGCGAGTATATTTTTAATTTCCTAATAAATATTTTAAATTTCCTACTCACCAGTACTTTTTTAGCTCTTTACGATGAAAATCACTTTTGCAATAAATTAATTTTTTATGTCCGAGCATTGTCAAATTTGGTTTTCAAATGAATTTTCTGCTTTAAACAAAACCATGGTAAGTAGTTTTGGTAATCCCCTCTTTATAAACTTTATATTTTTGTAGTTTTTAGAGGATTTCTTTATTGGCCGCGCCAATGATGAATAAAATAGAAACATTTGGAATGTGTTGCTACTTAACAAGGACTATTGCTTGGGTGTTATGAGGCGTTTACGTGAAATCGCCTTAAAATAAAGGATTTGTGGAAAAACAACTCGTAGATTCTGCACCATGAAAACGCACAGTCGCACGGTGCCATCATTATTTGTTAATTTTTGACCAAGAACGATACGAATACCATCCAAGAGCTATCGAATTCACCTGATATGGCTCCCTGCGATTGTTTTCCGTTTTATCTACTCTAAAAGCCCCTACAGAGAACCGCTTTTTAACAGCCGAAAGGAAGTAATGGAAAAATCGAAGACGGCTCTGACGGCTATACCAAAAATTACCGCGAATAGAGATAGATTACAGTTGATGGGGAGTACTTTGAAACCGATAATATCATTTTTGAGGAATAAGCTTGTGTTTTGAATTTTCTGAATTTTTTTTCCATTCGCAATTCACAGAGAGAACGTCGGTTCGAATCTCGGTGAAACACCAAAATTAAGAAAAATATTTTTCTAATTGCGGTCGCCCCTCGGCAGGCAATGGCAAACCTCCGATTGTATTTCTGCCATGAAAAAGCTCCTCATAAAAATATCTGCCGTTCGGAGTCGGCTTAAAACTGTAGGTCCCTCCATTAGTGGAACAACATCAAGACGCACGCCACGAATAGGAGGAGGAGCTCGGTCAAATACCCAAAAAGGGTGTATGCGCCAATTATATACAATATATATTCTGGGAAATTTTTGAACTTTGCGTAAGTAACCTCTTTTGTAAACTTAACTATAAGTTTCGTTTATACAAATAAAAAGTGATCAATTTAGAGGCATTTAAATTGAAATAAAACAACAAACTTCTAATTGATAGGGAGAATAATTCATGACATTTATTTTTCAAGGATCTTGACCGCAGCTGAGCCCCCCGTAAACACCAATTTTAAATCTCGTAAATAACTTTAGTAATGTTGGCTTCCAATTCCTCAATCGAAGCTGGTTTATTCACAAAGCATTCAGACTTTACATACCCCCACAAATACAAGTCCAAAGGTGTGTGATATCGCACAATCTTGGTGTCCAATCCACTGGTCCGACGCGAGGGATAAATTGGTCACCGAAACGACGACTCTGTAAATGCATAGTTTCACAAGCTGTATGGCAAGTAGCGCCATGTGTTGTTGGGACCAATTGTTATGGAGATCACGTGCTTTAATTTCCGGCATCAAAAAGTCGTTTATCATGGAGCGATAGCGTTCGCCATTCACTATTATTAAGCCCAAAAAGGGCCTCATCGTTGAACACCATAAGTTGGCCTGAGCGCGTACTGAACACTTTGTTGAGGCACAAGTATTTCCATTTTGAAATGTCAATGAATACTTAGTTTGAAAATAGTCACGCGTGATCTGACAAAGAAACCCTATTGGAAAAAGTCGCTCCATTCTGATCACCCCTTACCACAGAGTTTCTAGGACAGGTGCCTTTTATATTTCGGGATTTGGCAACCTTGGTGTTGCAATCTGGTAACTGACAGCTGTATCGCAAAGTTTGACATTTTTTGGCTTTTACGTACTCAGAACGTTTTGAAATACCAGAGTTATTTGTGTTGTTTACAGTAACTTAAAAGATTCATCTCGGTCCAAAAATGGAATTAAATCGTGAACATTTTCGTGCGATTATTTTTTACAACTTTCGGCGTGGATTGTCTCAGCAACATTGCATGGATGAACTTAATTCATTTTTTGGCGATGAAGCTCCATCAAGGACCAGTGTTTATCGATGGTATGGTGAATTCAATTGTGGTCGTAGTTCACTCCAAGACGAATTTCGTGAAGGTCGTCCAAAATCAGTTGTTGTTCCGAAAACCATTGATGCTGTGCGCGAACTGATATTGCAAGATCGTCATGTGACCTATCGTGAGATTGAGACAATCTTAGGCATTAGTGGGACCAGCATACATTCAATATTGCATAAACATTTAACTGTCAAAAAAATTTGTTGGCGTTGGATCCCACACAATTTGTCAATCGCTCACGAAACACGTCTATGACATCGTGACAGGTGATGAATCATGGATTTACGAGTATGAACCCGAAAGTAAACAGCAGGCGACTGTATGGGTGTTTCAAGATGTGCCAAATCCAACAAAAGTTGTTCGTGCACGAAGCACTTCCAAGCAAAAGGTCGCCTGTTTTTTCGGAAAAACTGCACATGTCGCAACCGTACCACTAGAACAACGCAGAACAGTAAATTCTGAGTGGTACACAACCATTTGTTTGCCAGTTGTCTTCCAAGAAATTAGGAAAACCAATCGCCAAAGACGGATCACTCTTCAGCAGGACAATGCGAGCTCTCACACATCGGCTCAAACAACTTCATTTTTGAGCACCCAAAACATCGAATTAATGGGTCATCCGCCGTATACTCCTGACTTGGCACCGAATCTTCTTCTTCTTAATTGGCGCTATAACCGCTTACGCGATTTTGGCCGAGTTATTGGCACCGAATGCCTTCGTTTTATTCCCGCGCGTAAAAAACAAACTGAGAGTTGAATGTTTTTCGACACCTGAAGAAGCGGTTGCGGCATTCAGAATGCATGTTTTGGAGGTACCTCATTCAGAGTGGCAAAAGTGCTTCGACAATTGGTTCAAACGCATGCAAAAGTGTATAGATCTTCATGGAGAATATTTTGAAAAACAATAAAGTGATTTTCGATGATTAAAATTTGTTTTTGTTCTCTAATCCCCACATATAAAAGGCACCCGTCGTATTATCATTTTGAAATGTCAATGAAAAAGTAATTGCTTGATCAGAGGTACATACATTGTACTACTACCTGGTGCAAACTTTGTGCAACGGAACGAAAACTTAATTCAATTCGACTACCAAATAAAACGCGTAGTGTTTTTTTTGTTTCGAAATAAATTTTATTACACACTTTATACCTTTGACCATTATACCCGCTCTTATCCTACCACTACTCCTTACACATTTACATATCCATACATATACAAGTATATTTAGTACTTATACATAAAATTAGCCGAACGAATATGAGTACGAATATACATACATACATATATAGAGCAACAACAATACCTATGTAAATAAGTGTTTGTAGACACAATTTCAAAAATACACAAAATATGCGATGGAAATGGTTATCCCACAAAATTATTTTTGGCCAAAAATCGTTTAACGATTAATTCAATATAAACTTAAGACTACAATAATTTAAAAGATTTTTAAGAAATTTTCGTTTATTTTTGTTGTTGTTATGCAATACAAACAAATGCAGGAGTACGAGCACGAGTATACATACATACACGTATAAGTATGTGGAAAACTAGCTTCTATCTAAAGGAAAGGACAAGTAATTAGAATCAAGCTATGCATTTCTTGCAAATGCTGCTATAAAATTATTGGTACTGGATATGTTTCTGATATACTTAGTTTCATTATGCCACACATTAATCAATACAAACAATTACATATACATAGGTAGTATTTATATTAAGTAAAATTTATGTGATAATAAATTTTCAAATACATCAAATACATAAATGAAGTATGTATGTGTGTACGTAAGTAGTTAAATATTAATAATTGATTAAGGTTAGTGTAACATACATTTATTAATTAACATTAAGCCTATTTACAATATTTAATATTTTGCAAGCTAAATTTTTAACTTTTTTACTATTTTTTTCTTTCAAAGTGAATTTCCACTTCATTAATTGACTCAATTTTTTTATTGGATACAAAGAGTATTATCCTGATTACTTTTGTTTTCGCATAATTTAGAAACAAATAAGTGTTTAAGAGTATTCATTACAAAATAAAAATAATTGTACAACAAGTCAACAACAAAGTAAATATAGGTAAGTATGTATATAGTAGGCAAATGCTCTATCCATAATTATATTTATATATAGGCATGTACATACATACATATGTATACCTACAGTACAGTTATGCATAAACGAGTGCATAGTTCCGTTACATAAGCCAAAAAAATCATGCTCACACACATTAATACATAGAAATTTTACAATTTGATTCATGTAACTGCATTCACAGATACACCTAAATGCCCTGCAGGAAAATATACTACTTCAAAATTGCAAACTGACCACAAATAAACCATGAATGTTTACACAATAGCTGAAAGGTGAGTTTAAACACGGAACCATGGGCTGGTTGTTTAGGTTTAGGGGAATTCGGGTATCGGTCGCAATGTGGTGAAGTAGAGTTATTGCGTTGTGGAGAGTTAATACAGGGCCCGCCATCTATCGTTACGGATTTGAACTAGGTATTATTTGAAGAATGGTAACACTTAGCTGTCATCTGATTTGACAGAAAATTAGTTTTATTCTTCCGCTGAACGAAAATGGTTGTGTATACGCTCAAAGAACGCTGGGAAATATTGCGACATTACTTTGAAAATCATTGTAATGTTGCAGAATGTGTACGAAAATTACGTACGCCAATGGGAAGAAGAAAAGCACCGAATGAAGCGTATGTGCGTTACTTTGCGAAAAAAGTAAGAGAAACTGGGTTGCTTATTGACAAACCAACGCGTGACCGACCAAAAACCATGCGTACACCCGAAAATATTGCTGCTGTGGCCGAGAGTGTTCGTGAATCACCAGGAACATCAGTTCACCGTCGTTCTCAACAATTGGACATATCGGAGACATCATTGAGACGAATTTTGCGTAAAGACCTTGGTATGATACCGTACAAAGTCCAATTGGTTCGGCAGCTGAAGCCATATGAATGAAGTTGTGTTCCATCATTAACCGGCAGGATTGTACTTCAAAATAAAAAAAATAGTTTGGAAAATATTGAGTAGTTTCTTTTTTATAGCATTTTTAATTCCATAAAGTTATATGGCGGACCCTTTACATATTTTACTTTAAGATAGGAGTATATGCCGCATTTAATTCAGTAGGGCTATAATTTTAATAATTTTTTTTTGATAAGAATGCAGAAATTGCTTGTGGTTATTTTATGCTAAGTAAAAAATGCATGGTGATATCTATTGACAGTACCTCATTATATGAAAATAAATATTTGCTTTTGAACAGGTATGCATAGTAAATTGGAAACTTCGCAGCCGTTTTTTTCAACATTTTAATTTTTTGAGTTATGAGACTATTGAAATAAATGAGCGATTTAGTAAATTCATAAGCTACAAAAGTGAAGGAGGTTAATGAAAATCTCATTTCAACTTTTTTATTCAGAGAATGGTCAGATATTAAAAACATACCCTTCTGCGGTGTTTGTTTTATTTTGGATAATACTGGTCATCCCGTCAAAGATGATAGGCTGGACCAGCTGCACTAGGAGAATTTATGTACTATATAGAAACGTCTGTTGAGAGACTTTCCCTAGGACAGAAATACAAGAGAATATACAAACGTTAACTATATAACTGATTAAAAGGAGGGGCCTTCTGTCTATAATTGCAGAGTACAAAATGTTCAAAGATAAGTTAACTGTTAACCGTAACTAGCGATCAAATAACTGCCCACCTAAAATATCTCGAAAATTATACAACAATGGATCTACAACTTCAACTTTTAATTTTTGAGTTATGAGACTATTAAAATAAATGAGCGATTTAGTAAATTCGTGAGCTCACAAAAGTGAATATACATGGTTAATCGTTAATTTTTTTACCACTGTAATTTTTCCCGCAGGGCTCTTACGTACGGATATGTATGAGTATTTAATATACGAATATTTGTACATTTGCATATAAAAGTTTTGAAAATTATTATGAACGCCCTCATGTGACTACATACATTTTCCTTTTTTCAGTTTTTTTTCCCTACTAAGTTTCTTTTACTATTTTTAACGCATGCGATGATACATGACTCCCATTTATAGCAGCTAAATACATAATTTTATGGTTTGCTTGTTGCCTTAATAACTTGTCAAACATCGTTTTGTATTATATTACTTCTTATTTAAGTAGTAGTTACTTTCACTCAACATCAAATTTATTTCGAAATTAATTTCGTCAATAATTTTTTTATAGAAATCGTTGCTTTGACTTCATAATTCCAAATATAAGAGTTTTCAAGTTTAGTTTGTTTCTCAGCCCTTTGAACCATTTTCCTCAATGTAAACATTACCGGGTTGTAATGTTTTTAAAATACGCCGTTCATGATGTTTTGCCGGTTTTTCTGCAAAGAGATTTGAAGAGAAAGTTTAGATAGAATTTTTCAAAAAGAAGCAAAAGCAAAAAAGTAGAAGGAAATAACTTAGGCTTTTTTTAAATTAGATATTTGTTTCATGAAGCTAGTGTTCTTCGAAACCCCAATTTCTATAATTTTTTTCGTCAGGAAGGGAACTATCTCTATATTCACCTGAAATATGCATTCAAATTGCTAACTAATTGTCTTTGCCGATAGTTTATTTTTCCTTCTTCTAACTGTCTTTTAATTGCGGTTTTTCACTCTTCTGCTCTCGAGCTAGTCGAGATTTTCGAATGTGTAACCAAACTTTCAGTCTAGAGCCAAGATTTTTGCTCACTAAAATTCAAATTTCCATAGCATCTCCACCTCTCTGAGAGACGATTCACGACAAGATTAAACGATTTTATTTCCGATTTCGGCAGGTGTGTCTCAGTATGACGTTCTTGGCCTAAATTACCTTTTGCTTATATTTGTGTTAGCCGCAACATTCGCGGATGTTACCGCAGTTATGTACCGAAGCAAATGCGATATAACGGCATGAAAAATCTTACAAAACTACTAAAAGGCTGTAGAGGATTTGGTGGAAAACTGACGAATTAAAGTGACATTTACACTTAGGACAAACTTCCAGCTGTTGTTTTGAACAACACAAACATTCCCCAATATAAAGAAAATGTGTACCTTAGTACCTGGAAAGGGCATATTCTTGGCAAAAATTGTTGCATTAATTTATGAAGCGAAAATCTACATTAAAACTAGACTGCAAAGTGTCAAACTCAAGCATACATATAGAGAGATCTTCAAAAACCGATGATAGATGACGAAATTAGCAGAGAAAAGTATCTCAAAATATCTGGGTCCACCTGAACCTTCTTGCTACTGCTCTCGCACACATAATCAGCATATCACTTCTACAACAAAAAAATATTTGGAGAAATGTACATAGGTAAACATGGGACCACCCAGTAAGAAACGAGTCCATCGCTAAGTAATACATGTTTATTTGTATACGAGAAAAAGAGAGATCAAGCCAATGTAATTTTATTTAAAAAAATGTTTAAAAACGCTTAACTGTCGGTAAATCAAATGTTTGGTTTCAGGAAGAAATCCCGCCGCACCTCAAGTAAAAGTATTTGGACTGTCTCTAGCTTCCGTATGACTTTTTTTATATTATATTCCCATGCACTTTCATTTTAAGGTTGACGAAAGGTAGACGCAATCGCTCGATCTAGCTCGATGTAGTAATTTTTCTGACCTGGTAAGAAATCCATTATTGAGACTACTAAGCGGCAGGCAATGGCAAACTTCCAATTGCATTTGAAAGTCATTAAAAAGCTTCTCTTAAAAAAAGCATCTGCCGTTCGAAGGTGGCATGAAACTTTAGGTCCTTACATTTTTGGAACAATATCAAGATGCACACCACAAACAGAAGGACCAGCTCGGTCAAATACCCAACTAGGATGTGCGCGCCAATTATATATATATAATTCATATATACATATATAAGCTTATGGAGAAGCGATGAAGGCAGGTAGGTTCCCCAGCCTTTCTGCTAGTTGCCTTTAGATGAAAATCAAAGCTCTTGCACATTTGAAAGCTATCTTCTAAGTAGTACTATGTATTATGATGCTACAGTAGTGTGGTTGTCAGAGTGAAGCGCGAAATATGGATCAGTGCAGTAAAAAGTATGAGCCAATTTATTAATGAGAGATCTTCTTTATTGCAGTTAATTTAATCTGAATTAAAGTGAACGGGAAGCCGAAGGCTTAGGTTTGGTGAGAGAATTTACTACACAGGTCACAGTCAGACCAACGCCATCTCCGTGTAAAAATAGTCACGGATTCTGATTCCACATTTGTGACGTTTCCCTTTTCAATCTTCTTTGCGATTCTTGAAAACGTTTATTGAAAAGAGAAGCTGCTTAGTCCAACAGTCGCCAGTATCGCGCCATGTTTTCTGGAATTTTTGCATGCGTAAGGTCTCCCCAAGGCTGAGTTGTGTTCTGGATGGTTGCTTCCCAGCTGCCTAAAGTTTGTCAATCTTCAAAATCAAAAACATTTGTCATTCTGGGCAACAACTGTTATTTTATAAAGCTCCAATGCTCAAATTACAAGCACAACTTAACAAATTAACAACTACAAATTTCACTGCCACACAATTGTCAAACTCAAGTGACATATGACTGGCATAAATGTTACTGCAAAAAGGACCAACAGAAAATTTTAATGCTAAACTGCATGGCGTGCCAGGAAGACCCTGAGTTGCAGAGCAGCTGGGTGCTTAAAAGCATAAAATACATCAAAAAGTTATAAAAAATTTGGTTACAAATAAAAAAATAAAAATGAAACTTCATTACTTTGCGACTGATATTTGTTGCACGTCTGTCACAATGGGTCGAACGTGATTGGGAAACGAAATTTGGCGATTGACCAAAATAAATTTTGAAGGGTACAAAGAACAAAATAAGGAAATGCAATGCAATGTGCTTACAATTAACAGAGATGAGTGTTTACGAGGGAGTTTATACGCAGCTTGACTTTGTGCGTTATAAAAGTTATTAAATGCCAGCACGAGCACGCAACAGCTTTTGTTTTTCACTTTAATCTGTGATATTCTTACTTTACCTTTTTCATTTGAGAATCAAAAATATTATTAACATGTTGGCACGTCAACAGTTTAATAAATCACACGAAAGAGCTATTCAAATTCACACTCGAGTTTTAAAAGGGGTTCGCATTTATTTGCGGGCGTCGAAAATAAATTATGAAACACTTTACAAAGTTGTCTGAAATGAAGTTCAGTCATGGCTTTTATACATATATTTAAATACCTCGGTTCAATTACTGTGGCTCCACAGCACTGGGAGTAAGCAAACAAAATGAGATAAAAAATGCATACCTATGAGGCTCCTGTTGATCGCCGAACTAAGCAGTTGAGACATGAGTCTGGCGCGTACAAATGGAAATGTCTGGCGGCGCGTCTCGTATGGCAGCCACACATCATAATTGTCACTTAATACCTCATCGATGCTTATTTATAGAATTCTCAAATAAATTTGTGAAGTAAAGTTTTTTGAGTTTTGAGTGTTCGAATCTTTTTATGCATTTCTTTATTCTGATCATTCGACAAATTCATGTCTATGCAAATTTTAACACTTTCTATACCCCATTCCTCTCGAGTTGCATGCGTGACTCGTGCAAGGGCTTAACTTAATACGGGCATACATAGAAGACACTCACACTTCAACGCATCAATAACACCTTAAGGCAATAACCAAAAATGGATTTTCGGCGCAGAACAGCGGGAGTTCTGTAACTAATGCCACTCATAAAATAAACACCAAAAACAATTAATCTCGACATTCGATTCTAAATACGAGTATGCGCATCATATGTGCGTGTACGTACGTAAATCTGCACATTTCTATGTAGGAATGTATGGGTGTGCAGTGAGTGTGCACACTCATCTCACATATGTGTGGCACTTAAAGGGCCCGAGAGCCATACATTTAACGATAGAGTCTTAGCACAATATGAGCCGCATTAGATGAACCAAATATTAGGGGATAGCCAAGAGAGAAGAATCAAACTCTTCAATTGTTTCTCAGTGTCAAACTCAAGTGGCGTGTAAATTACTTTCGATACTCACTTTGTAAGGCACTGAAGCATGAAGGGAAAGAAGTTACGCAGTGTAGATGAACCGCAAGCTGCCAGTGTACCAATTGCAGTCCCCTGGCACTCTGTTCTCCGTAAAAAACTTTTCACCATAAAACTGGAAAACAACCATTACTAATATCGATAGTAATGAGTATTATCGTTTCGGCCAAATATAGGGTTTTGGAAGTAAAATGTCTTTTATTACATTATCATACATAAAACATAGGCTGAAAAGTTCCCGGTCTAACACATAGATGGCACTAGTTTTATTGCATTCACCTCTTTTGCAGTTAGTACCAACCTTAAAGCAGATATTCTATTCATTACTTCGTGAGTTATTGTGCTAAGAGTGGTGCTACTTTTGTTATTTTCAAAACAATGGATCAAAAAGAATTTCGTCTTTTATTTTTGCACTGCTACTTGATGGGAAAAATATCACTCAAGCGAAGCAATGGCTAGAAAAGTAGAGACACCGAATATGCACAACGCAGTGGACTTCCAAATGAGGCGATAACACCAGAAAACATCAAATAAATCCACAAAATTGTTTCGGATTACAGAAAAGTGAAATTGCGTGAGTTGACTGGCATCGTGAAGATATCAGATATCAAAAGAATGTGTTGGCTTTATATGGCATGAGCATTTGACGATGAGAAAGCTCTGATCAAAGTGGGTGCCGCGTTTGCTTACTGTTGACCAACAATAAGAACATGTTGATGATGGCAAGACAATGGCAAATCTACATGAATGGAGCTTCGAATTGCTCCCACATGCACCGTATTCATCAGATTTGGCTCCAAGCGACTACTGGCTGTTCGCAGACATAGAAGAAATTCTCGCCGGTAAGAAATTTCCCTCACTGAGACTGGGGCCTATTGTGAGCCAAAAGACAAATCGTTCTGAAAAAGTGGTATTGAAATATTTGAGCGGCGGTGGAATGATTGCGTTGTTCGTGTTTTCTTTGTTAGGCCCAGACTTTTCAGCCAATGTGTATGTATATACAGCTCGCTAAAAAATATAGCACCTTAACGTTTTGACCAGTTTTGACTATTTTTCTTCTTTTTTGAAGGTTCATTATTTCTTTTATAAAAGTATAACTTATTGTCTAACAAAAACTATACACATTCAAATTCTTCTTCTTCTTTCATAGCGTTACAACGCGGGGTGTGTCAAAGCTTCCTTCAAAATGCTCCTCTAAAGAGGTCTATCTTGAGCTGTTGCTTCGTAGTTACGTATTCCCAGCTTCTTAAGATCGTGTTCCACTGCGTCTATCCAACAGTTCCTCTGTCTGCCTTTGGCCTTCACACCCATTAACTTTCCTGTCAAGGCTTTCTTCACGGTACAGTCAACAGGCATACGGATCACATGACCTAGCAATCTTATGCGCTGCGCTTTAACAAAACGCACAGCTGTCTCGTTCTGAGTTAGATCGTTCAGTTCCGAGTTCAATCGGATTCTATAGGTACCATCATCCATTCTTATTGGGCCAAAGATCTTTCTTAAAATGTTTCTTTCCATGCGAGCAATCTGAGCACAATCATCAACCTTAAGAGTCCATACCTCACAACCATATGTTAGGATTGGTCGAATAAGAGTCTTGTACATAGTGAGCTTTGTAGCTTTAGACAAAAGTCGGGACTTGAACAAGTTAAGGTGGGCGTAATACACTTTGTTGGCGGCGTTGATGCGATCCCTGACGGCGGAAGTTGAATCACCACTACATGCGAACATAACTCCTAGGTACTTAAAATGCTGCACTGCTTCAAAAGTATAGGTTCCCACATGGAAATTTGGCATCTGTGCAGGCCGCCTCGATTTCAACAGATATTTGGTTTAGCCCTCGTTTACAAAAAGGCCAATATCGTTCGCAATTTTGTTAATTTTCAAGAAAATGTCTTTCTTTTCTAGGAATGACCTATTTCTTGAGAGAATAGCGATGTCATCTGCATAAGCACATATTTGGGTTGTTTTAGTCAGCAAGGTACCACCTTTGTTGACTTCCCTTACGACAAAGCGCAGCATCAAATTGAATATGACTGTTGATAAGGCATCACTTTGTTTTACACCTGTCTCAATAGGGAACGACTCTGTGAGCTTCCCTGGACTGATCACTTTTGCTTGTGTATTTGTGAGCGTTGCGCTAACGAGCCTTATTAGTTTGGCAGGTATTCCAAGAATAAGCAATATGTGCTGGATCCTATCTCTTTTAACACTGTCGAAGGCTTGTTTGAAATCAATGAACAGGCAGTGAACATCTAGCCCCCATTCATAGTGTTTTTCAAACATTTGGCTAAGAACGAAACATTGGTCGATTGTAGATTTGCCTCTACGAAATCCGCATTTGTAGTATTCAATTATTCTTTCAGCATACTCGTTGATTCTTTCATAGAGAACATTTGTAAAGAGCTTGTAGCCCGTGTTAAGCAGTGAGATACCACGATAATTATCGCATACTCTCTAATCACCTTTTTTGTGTACTGGGAAGATTATGCATCCTAGCCAATCAGATGGTATGGATTCTTTTTCCCCTACGTCTATTATTAAATGGTAGAGGCACTTATGTAACTCCTCACCACCTTCTTTCAGGAGTTCAGCCGCTATAAAGTCTTCGCCGCTTGCCTTTCCATTTCGAAGCTTTTTAAGAGCCACGATACATTCAAATTACAAACTTAAAAAATTTAACAAATTTCACCAAAACTTTAACATTTTAACATAACAGAGTATCAAACTTAATACAAAATTTATAAAAAATCAACTAATTTCAACCCTTTTTAATCACAACTAAAAAAAAAATTTAGGTTCGCAGATTTATAATCTGTAAAATTATAGTATAATAAAGTGCAGGTGACTCAAAATTCAAGCTGATGTTTGAAGAATTCACCCTTGACGCTGTTGCGCATTTCCTTCATGTTAAGAAAGATATCGCACATTCATTAAATAGAAAAATTGCATACGATCACTAGGTAAATAATTACCAAAAATCAACGACAATTTTAAGCCACTTTAAGCTTACACTTCATTAGACTAAAATTTAATGGATTCTAAATTGCGTACCCAAAAAAATTTTTTGAAATTGTGATTAAAAAGTATGAAAATTTGTTGAAGTTTTATACATTTCGTACAGAGCTTGAAACTTTGATTTACATGATATTTATTTGCGAATAAACTATAATTTTTTTTTAAATCCATAAAAATTAAAAACAACAAAATAAATTACTCAAAACTGGTGCAATACTTTTTCGCAAGCTGTAGATGTACTATCTGCAAGCCGATAAGGCAGTGGAGACCTTTGAAATTTAATTAGAAAACTAAAAAGTTTCCACCTGCTATAACGATACAGAGACAGCCTCACCATTCTCCACATGTGCATGTATATACAGGGTCATTATTAGCATAATTACTACCTTTTTAGATATCTAAACACTCAAATGTTATAACCGCTGTCCAATAAGGCTTCATAGGTCAGAAATATGAATTGAATTAGAAGCAAGTTTACTATCAGATTTTTATGTGAATAATACAAATTTCTATAAACTTTGATAGTCCTATCGATTCTATGGTTACTTCTAGGCATCAATCTAAAAAATATCTTCTTAAAGGCTATCGATTGCTAAACAGTATCACTAGGCTATACTCTCATACTCTCCCGCTGTTTAACAACATCTCACAAAGGGCATATGCCACAAGACGAGTAATTGTAAATGGCGATGGATATGGGTAAACCAACTATTTCGAAACCGAGCTGCACTTCGTAAGTATTCGACTATCAAATCATTTTTCAAAAAAGAGGCCTCTCATTCAACTTCTGTAACTACTCACCCGGTAATAGCACATGCTGCGGCTGGAAAGTCGTTGGCACTCCTAATGCATCGGCATTGCCAATGAAGAATGTTCCACCTTCCATACTCTGTACTTCGGCTAATTTTGCCATCAATTTCGTTGACAATTCTTCAACATCTAAAAATTAAAAGAAAAGTTCACATTAAAATTAAGAAAACAATTTGCAATTTAATGAAACAGAATTGTGAATGAATAGAAGCAAAACCGGACTACATGGTAGTGCCTTTGGAATTTTCTCTTACAAATATACCAAATATTCTACTGAATTTGTTTGGAGGGTCGCAACCTTTCTAACCAATGCATCAGCTGTCTACTTTTTTGGTATCCCCATATGCCCTGAGGCCCATATGACCTTGATGCGATTATGCAATCCTTGAGTTGAGTTGAGTTTCTCTCTTGTACTCACGGACAAGTGAGGATTTAACTTCGAAAGAAGTGGAGTTGTCACTGAATCCGAAGATTCCTTTCTAGATTGATCTCTGCACATGGGCAGATGCACACACTTTCACTTGGAAAATTATGGGGAAACTACCCATCGGTACCCTTCCAGTGTCTATTCTATGAGCCATCTGTATAGAAGTACAGAAATACTAATGGAGTTTCCTGGCAAAGATAGGGGCACTCCACTTGCCTTAATGGCCAGTTCAGTTCTCAACCTCTTCATAATGTTCAGGCCATAATGGGTGCTCAAAATTTGCAGCGCAATCTACCCTTGTGAAAATATCTTAGTTTTCTTTTCTTCATTCTTTCAAGGCAAAGAAGTTAAGATTCACAAAAAAGTCTGTAGCAAGACTCTAGTAGCCATCATTACTCGAAAGCCGCTGAACCGTTCATAATTAGTTATTTCAAATGAACACCTTGTTTCGATCCTCTACTTGGAGTTGAAGTTGTGGTGTTTCTAAAAGTTCTATTGCCGAGCCGGTTTGACTTATATTCAGAATATTTATTATGCAGAATTGGATCTAAGAGCAAAATGGTGATTCTAACGATTACAAACTGGTAGGCCAATCCTCCAAAAACTTGATCAAGTCATGGGGGTCGATAGACCAGAATTTGAAGATGAGTCAGAAAACTGTTTGCAATTATTTTCATGAGAATAATTAAGAAATGAAGCAAGCACCTTATATATACAAGAACATGAGTTAGTACAGAAAAGTTTAAACAAATATCATCTCATTGGGACGATTTCGCTTAACAGAGTTTCAGCAAGCCAGCTTCAACCTTTCTCAAACCTAAAATGTGTCCTATTGAAATACGTAGATAAATGAGGTTTAGAACTTCAATACTTGAATAATTTAGTGATGCTAACAATAATCATAAAATTCTGCTCCTTTGGTACGAACCATATAGAAAAATGAGTACGTTGCAAGTTTGGAAGCATTTATATAAATAAAAAAATTGCAATTAAAGTTTTATTATGGTTAAAGCTTCGAAAAATATTCGACAAAGCATTGAAAACATTGCGAAAATGAGTGAACACAAAACACAAATTTTTCGCGCTTACTTAGAGGCGTAAAAATGAAACCAAATAAAAATTAAAGCGAATGAATGCAAAGCAAAGAGAACAGTTACTTTTTTTTTGTTTTTTTTTTTGGTTGACAGAAACTAAAAAACTTTATTCCAAAAAATTAAAACAGATTTTCGGCTTTACGCTGAACTTCATGTTGCCCATTTCTCTACTTAATTTGCAACACGTGGCGGCATAAGGAAAAAACAACAATTTTAACAAGTTTTCTTGCCTTTCAAAACAGATGAAATGTGGGAAGAACATCCATGTGTGTGTATCTGATTCTGAAGGCAAGCGAAGCGTTTCTACCAACATGTGTTCCTAAAACTGCGTACTTTTCTAAATGTTTTTGATTTTGTTGCTCTCAGAGCTTTGCGTTAAGTTACTTAATTTTTTTGCTGATGTATATTTCACTTGGTTTTTTTCTGTGGCTAACGCAGTAAAATGTAAACAATTCTCCGAAGTTTAGTACATAAAAACAACACGAAACCAGACGGAACAAATTATTTAAAAGAATTCATTGTTTTTGCTGTGTTTTTGTGCTTGTTGTTGAGCAACAATTTGTTTATGCACGCGGCAAATAGCACGAAATTTGTTTGTGAGGTGAAAAGTGATATGAAACAGCAGCTACATAAGTGTCTGAGGAAATCGCCAGGTAGGTGGGTAGCCATTGGGTGCAGCGATTGGCGCATTGCCTGAGATTACTAACTACATGTGTATGTATGTAAATATACCATAATATATTATCAATTGGAGCGATATATGGTAAGAAATAGTGAAAAAAATATTAATTTGCTGACCATACATATGAAAGCGATTTATGAAATATTCTGAAAAGTACTCACTACTACTGAAAACTCAAAGAAGTGATTGTTGCAAATACTTCTATACAAGTTCTAAGTGATTAAGAAGTTTCTCGTCAAAAAGACGTTATATCACCACTTCGAATGTTAGAAAATGTCTGATGTTTATTGCAGAAAAGTTCTCAGAGGCTTGGCATCTCCCGTTTTCATTTTTAGAAAAGAAAAGTTGGGATCGCACCCATACCTTTTGGCCTATTCTATGCACAAGTTTTCTCTGTTACAGTAATCGTGAGAGGCATATGGAATTACACACAAGTTTTTCTCGAAATATTACTACTGGGTTCATTCTCCTGGAATTACTACTAACATCTCAAGAAAACACAAAATTGCGCACACTTTACATTTAGGTATAAAAACAAATACTATCATATATTTTGGTGTAAACACTGAATGAAAGTTCGTTGTTATTTCTATTGCTGTAGCTGTGGGCTGTCAGTGTAAATTTCAAATTGCTGTTTTTCTTAGATTTTGAGCAAATTTTTTTTAATGAACTGTAAAGTGAAATGTGTAAATAGCATAAAGCACACACAATTGCGCTGGAAATATATGTAAATACATACATGCATACAGGCATTCTTTGTTCTTTTCTTTTTGAATATAATGACTCCTATCCAAAAATGTTGTCGCAGTCTAATAAATTGTTCAAGTACAGGGGCTGGAGTCTTCCAACAACTTTCTTTTACTACCCATGAATTCAAATTTCGAATTTTCGAACGTAACTATTCTTAATAAAGGCAATAAGAACTATTTTATGCATCTAATTTGATCTGCACAACTTTATTCAAAAGTTTTTTAATGCAAAGTTAAGAATGTGCCACATTTTACTTACATACGAGTACATACTATATGTATACAGACAAAATTTTAATTTTAAAGTGGTAGGGAGGTCCACACCTGTATTTTCTCTTAGCGGGTCAGATCCGCTATGAATAGTATATTCAGCAACCTTAATAACAATTCCTTAAAGTCTCTAAAACTTTCTGATTCACACTCCTTTTATGCTTAAGTAAATTTATGAAAGCACCATTCACCCGAAAGGAAAGGTTAACTGGCCGGTTGATAGGTTTACAGTGTCGTCAATCAAGTATATAAATAATTGGAAGCAATTTAATGGAGTTTAATGGAAGTAAGTAATCCTTTGCTGTAATTGTCTAGTGAAGAAATGAGCCGTTTTCTTTGAAAGAGGTGTAAGGCCATTTGCATAAAAACAAAGTTAATGATTAATATTAATACAATTTATTTACGTTTATAAACATTTTCCAATAAAAATATATCCATTGTATTTATCATTACATTCATAGTTAATGAAGTAACAAATATAATTACTTTGAAAATGGTGTAAGTCCACTTTCCTCAAAGACATACTGCTATTTAGTTCAAAATTATTCTACATAATTTCTTTAGTGCATTTTTATATGTGTGGCAATATTGTAAATGGCATAAACATTTTTATAGTTTCCCGGAATTTCGGTCTTTCCTCGTTTATTATACAATATAAAGTCATCCAGGGGTGTCAAAGAAATTGCTTTTTGTTGCTTGAAGTTTTTAGAAAATCTTACATCGTAAAACGTATTTTTTTATTGCGACCACTTCAGAGAGGAACGAGCTATTCTATAACAAGCCCTGGGTCATCAACCATCCCACAGCACCCTCATACGAGATATGTACGTGCGCAACCAGCGGCAAGTGGGACGCAGCCCTAACGTTCCCAGGTAAGATCATGACGCGACTCCGCCATATATTGATTGGGAGAGCAAAGCCATGCTGCAGCAGTTACAGCAGCAGAGATGGCGGGCAGTTTTTGACGAACCGACGGCAAGCACAGGCTTTTGAGTGAAACACTCAATACAATACAGTACAGAAGACCAGACGGTAGTGAGTTAATATAACACTACTGCCACTTTTCTGATGCCTACTTTACTTTAGAACCACCTATAAACAAAGTGGGAGTAATTGGAACTATCGACAGTGTATAGCTTTCATATGCCTCCAAGAGAGGAACCTGGACTCACGTACCTGTTGTGTCTTCGGACATAAACCCGGCTCTACCCAGATGCTATACTTCTTGTCCTAGAGTAGAATTAGACAAGGTGAGAGGATTATTATAGTATTAGTGGGAGTGTGCGCCCCATAGCATTGGTGCGATGGTATCTTTGAGATGCTTCTGACACTTTGATTTAAACCTCCTACTCAAAAAAAAAAAAATCAGTTCCCCAAGAACGGTGCAGAAATTATCCATCATAAATATTTATATTCTGCGCACTCTTATCTACCAAATGATGCCGGTTTTGCGGTTTTGGAACTATCGAAAGTATAATACTAAAAAAGATCTATTGTATGTCCTTAAATGTCATAAAACAATGCCGAAAATATAGAAAGTCCATTTTGCATGAAATTAAACAAGCTGATTTTAAAATTTATTGCCATCACGGGGAAGACCGCAACACTTTACTAACACTTTCATATCATCATTCTAGATCAAATACATTTCAAAAATTTACAGATATGATTGATTTATTGCCAATACATCATGACTACTTTCGAAAACTTGATCATAATGAAAAAAGTTAAAATATATTATTGGTAAGAGCATTAATAATTTTGGTTGCGAAAAGCCCTTTTTATTTTGTTATTTTTTTCTTCTTTTATTGTTGAAGTATTTACAAACAAATTCATAATCAATTGAGATCCTGTTCATAATATTTTGTAAATGTAAGGATTTTACTTTTTGCTGACTTTGTGGTGTAAGTCCTTCTGAAGACATTACAAGTACACCTAATTTCCTTGATCGTTGGCAACAGTCTTAAAAACATCTTTATTTCGTGCTCACACATTTTAATTTATTAAATACATATATTATAACTAATAAATTACTGAATGGTTAGTGCAAAATTTACCGAGTCTCAGATACTTTTCCTGTGACTAATTTAACCTTTATGAAATATTGAAACTCGTGCTAAAACAAAACAATTCCTGTGAAAAGAGAATTAGGTGTATAAATTTTTGTTGATCCACATTAAAAAATGATTACATTATACGAGGGGTGCTTTTTATATGTCGGGATTAGAGAACAAAAACAAATTTTAATCATCGAAAATCACTTTATTGTTTTTCAAAATATTCACCATGAAGATCTATACACTTTTGCATGCGTTTGAACCAATTGTCGAAGCACTTTTGCCACTCTGAATGAGGTACCTCCAAAACATGCATTCTGAATGCCGCAACCACTTCTTCAGGTGTCGAAAAACGTTGACCTCTCAGTTTGTTTTTTACGTACGGGAATAAAAAGAAGTCATTCGGTGCCAAGTCAGGACTATACGGCGGATGACCCATTAATTCGATGTTTTGGACGCTCAAAAATTCAGTTGTTTGAGCCGAAGTGTGAGAGCTCGCATTGTCCTGGTGAAGAGTGATCCGTCTTTGGCGATTGGTTTTCCTAATTTCTTGGAAGACACTTGTCAAACAAATGGTTGTGTACCACTCAGAATTTACTGTTCTGCGTTGTTCTAGTGGTACGGTTGCGACATGTCCAGTTTTTCCGAAAAACAGGCGACCATTTGCTTGGAAGTGCTTCGTGCGCGAACAACTTTGACTCATCTTGAAACACCCATACATTCGACTGCTGTTTACTTTCGGGCTCATACGCGTAAATCCATGATTCATCACCTGTCACGATGTGATAGACGTATTTCGAAGCCCCGCGATCGTATTTTTTGAGCATTTCCTTCGACCAATCGACACGAGCCTTTTTTTGAGCGATTGACAAATTGTGAGGGATCCAACGCGAACAATTTTTTTTGTCAGTCAAATGTTTATGCAATATTGAATGTACGGTGGTCCCACTAATGCCTAAGATTGTCTCAATCTCACGATAGGTCACATGACGATCTTGCAATATCAGTTCGCGCACAGCATCAATGGTTTTCGGAACAACAACTGATTTTGGACGATCTTCACGAAATTCGTCTTGGAGTGAACTACGACCACGATTGAATTCACCATACCATCGATAAACACTGGTTCTTGATGGAGCTTCATCGCCAAAAATGAATTAAGTTCATCCATGCAATGTTGCTGAGTTAATCCACGTCGAAAGTTGTAAAAAATAATCGCACGAAAATGTTCACGATTTAATTCCATTTTTGGACCGAGATGAATCTTTTAAGTTACTGTAAACAACACAAATAGCGCTGGTATTTCAAAACGTTCTGAGTACGTAAAAGCCAAAAAATGTCAAACTTTGCGATACAGCTGTCAGTTGCCCGATTGCAACACCAGGGTTGCCGAATCCCGACATATAAAAGGCACCTCTCGTACATTTAAATCAATTTAGTGTTGAAAAAATACAAAACTAATGAAATAACATTTTTGAAATTATTCTAATGCAAAAATAATATCTCCATATAAAATATAATACACTAACACCTCTTTCAAAGAAAGCGGCTCAAATAACCATAAGCAAAATGCAACCCTGACTAATTGCCAGATATTCACTTTCGCTACGAATACATAAATTTACAATTTCTGATTTCTTTTATTTAAAATGCTTTTCAAGAAGAATTAATTAAAACATTTTGTAGAAAAATGTCCATGCGCACTAATTTTTTTAGAATGAAGCAGGTGATAACATTTTATGCAATTGTTTATCCGGTTGCTTACTTGCGGGAAAACTGATCAATTTAAGCAATTCAGCACTTTTGGCCAAAGAAGACATTTTCCGGCTGGCATCCTCAAGAACCGGCACCCAAAATAATACAAGTGCACATTTTTATATACGAATTTATATGCTTATTTACTTACATAGACCCATGCATACATATGTACATATATGTATGTATGCCATAGAAATCGTGCGCGTGCTACAGCTGCTTCCTATTCACAAACACATTAAACCTAGCGCTTCTCTACGCCGTTGGGCAATGTTTTCTTTTAAAGTTTAGCCGTTGAGGAAAGCGTTGGCGCAACCTTCAAGACAAACATCCCGACTGTGGTTACTTCAAGAACATTTAACTAAAATACTGTAAACATAGTGCACCTACATACATATGTACATACAAATGTTTTTATTATTTGTAGAGGATTTGTTTAAATGATTTTGAAAATTTCGCAATTTTCTCTTTTTGAAAATAGTACAATAAAATAATTTTGGCAAAATTCCAAAGTTATTTGTTGTAAATAAATGAAATAATCTCCAATAACTGGCATCCAACAAATCCCAGTGGTCTGCATGAGACCAGAAAAGAATTTCAAAAAACAAGCTCATTTTATGTTTGGGTTCTGCTCGCTTAAAGAGAAGTTCGCTGGAGAAAGCAACAACAAAGGTATCGAGCAAGATTCGACACTAGCATACTTCATAAAACTGGTATAACTGACTACATTCAGTGCTGCCAATTCTCCTTTCTGATGTTACGCTATTTTCATTTCAAACTGAATCGAAATGAATTTCGCATCAAAACCAAAAAAGATGAATCCCCAAATTATCAAATCTACCCAATATAAAATTATCAAAGTTCTAAATTTATGTTTAAAAATAAATCTGTTCTTCACCAATTTCGTCGGACTAACTTCGACAATCCCCATTCTTCTATTGGACGCATCCCCAGGTGATAGATAGTGGAATGCTCGGCAGATATAGGGGGAAATAAAATACATCTCCCGGACCGAAAACTGGGATATCGCAACATTCGACCCGCAATAGACGGTTGCAAAAGCGTCTGACTCGGATCCAGGGCTTCAAAATAAATAGCTGTTCCCGCTAACTGT
Source organism: Anastrepha fraterculus (assembly GCA_037575425.1). Taxonomy (NCBI): domain Eukaryota; kingdom Metazoa; phylum Arthropoda; class Insecta; order Diptera; family Tephritidae; genus Anastrepha; species Anastrepha fraterculus. Next base: position 17,790 of record JAYXIM010013373.1, on the reverse strand, counting down.
AAGAAAGATGGCAATTTCTCGGCGTGGATAGTAATTCTAGGCGAACAACCTATTACTTCCAAATATCATACTGTTACTGCAACCAATAAGGTAGTATGCGACTTCGATAATGCCGTCTTCCAATATTTTAACCACAAAATATTCTTTTCATTGGGTAATTCATCATCAGAAACCAAATCATATAACATTTTCATTGCATTGATGGCATAATTTGATTTACAAGTATTTCGCTGTGAATAACGAGAATAAGTCAGGGTGACGCGAATTTCTAGCAGGGTTTTTGAAAGGCATCCTACTTAGAATGTCAAAGCTCCTAACTAGTTAGTACTTTTAGAATTAACGAACAGAATTTTTCCTTATATTCTGAAGTGATTCTAAACTTATTGTAATCACCGAGAGTTATAAAATGGCAAAGCTTTAACAAAATTTTTTCATAATTAAAAAAAAAAATTGTTTTTTAACAAATTTTTCTAAAATGTATATTTTATTGTATATATAGCATATGCGGACGATGTTGCAATGGTAGTAAGAGGGAAATTCCCCAATACACTTAGAGAAGTCATGCAAGATTTACTAAACATGGTTGAAAACTGGTCAAAAGCAAATGGGCTGAGCGTCAACCCCAATAAAACTGAACTCATCCTATTTACCAGGAAACATAAAATTCCAAATATAGCTCCTCCGACTCTGTCATTTAGTGATGAGGCCCGCTACTTAGGTCTAATACTAGACCGAAAGCTAACTTGGAAGGCAAATGTCGAAGATAGAGTAAAAAGGGCGGCAATAGCACTATACTCTTGTAAACAGCTGATAGGACTAAGTTGAGGTCTCTCCCCATCTATCGTATACTAGCTTTACACGACAATTGTCAGACCAATCCTAACATACGGCATATTAGTATAGTGAAAAGCTTTAGATAAATTGTACATTAAAAGAACCATGGCACACGTACAAAGAATGGTCAGTCTTTGCATCTGCGGGGCCCTCAGAACCACACCCACAGATGCACTAAATATTATGCTTAACATTTTACCAATAGAGCAGTACGGTAAGCAAACAGCTGCCAAAGCAACTCTCAGACTAAGAGAAATCGGCCTGTTCAGAACGAACCAAAGAGGACACTCCTCAATTTTAGAACAATTCCCCTGCATTCCCAGCACATCGGATTTCTGTAGGACCAAGGACATCAATTTTAATAAATCCTTAGTCACAGTATTTCCTTCCAAAGAGGAATGGGATAACGGGCTTATTGTTAAGATAAATGACTTAAACATCTACACAGATAGCTCAAAACTGGACAACAAAGTAGGTGGAGGGGTCCACTCCGACAAACTCGGAGTGCCAATCATTTCGCTTACCTGATCATTGCAGTGTATTTCAGGCGGAAGTCACTGCCATAAAAAAGGGACTTAAAGAAATGAAAACGAGAGTATTATCCACAAATGAAGACTTCATTTACTCGGACAATCAAGCAGCAATAAAAGCGCTGGAATCAAAAACGCACTCGTCAAAAACAGTTCCAGAATGTTTTAAACTACTAGATGACGTATCTAAGTGCTACAAGGTGCACCTTATCTGGGTACCAGGCCACAGGAACATTGCAGTAAACTGTAGGGCGGATGAACTTGCAAGAACCGGTACAACGCTCGATCTCGAACCGGATAAGGCGCTGATACCCATACCCATAGCCACTTGTAAATTACTTATAGACAGGGAAACCATCAAAAAGGTAAATACAATCTGGCAAAACCTCACAACATGCGAACTAAGCAGACAGCCATGGCCGAACTGGAATAGCGGTTGATCGAAGATCTTGCTAAGATTCAACAGGGAATCTATAAGAAAAATGATAGGTGTTTTAACTGGTCATTGTTTAATAGGCAGCCACGCTAGAAGGTTAGGACTCCCGTACTTCGATTTCTGTAGAAGCTGTCTTAATACAGAAGAAGAGGAAACAGTCAAACGCCTTTTATGTGAGTGTGAAAGCCTAGCTATGAGAAGGCTGCGCACTCTTGATACAGTATTTCTAACCGATGTAGCGGACATAGCCCATCTAAAACTAACGAAGCTCTGCTCGTTTATTAAAGCTACCGGATGGTTTGAAAAGGAACACGTAGAGTAAGGATAAACTCCAGTGGTATCAAAATGGACCTGCCGAAGGTTTAAGTGTGTCTTACGACAACCACCCTACCTACCTACCTACCATATTTTATTATAAAAACTTAAAACAATATAATTTATAAAAATATTACAATAAAAAGAATGAACTTCAAAACTATAAATTTTTTTTCCTTAACCTATTAGCCTAAAATTAAACCAATTTTCAGAAAAATGTATCGGATCGTCGAAAATACTTGGATCACTTGACACCATGAAAAGCACTTTGGCCAACATACCGCATTTGCCGGACAGTGGTATCGACGACAGCGATATTGAGGCAGAAGGAAACGTAATTAAAGCACCCAACTTCCCCTACTTTCATGAGCTGCGGGCAAGCAATGCTTATCACTATTGCATATTTTCTCCACAAAGTGGTATGGGTTACATGCATACACATACATATATAACTATTTAGTATTTATACGCAAAATATTATGAATGTATGTGTGTACAAAACTTTGGTATTTAATTGAGGCCTTGCCTTGTGAATTTAAAAATATTTTGCACTTCAATATTCACTTGCTGATATTTTTATACATTTTTCCCATCCAGTGTAGCTGCGAGGAAATGACGATCAAAAATATGCCAAGTGTGAGCATTGGACAGTAAACATTCTGACAAAATACGCATATACTCGTATGGAAATAGGATAGGATATGCCAAAGTAGCTAGTGCGGTGCATGCACTATATGCTTGTATGGAGGCGCAAGTGTGGATGTGTTGACGGAGTGGTTCAAAAAAGTAGCTCACTTTTTACAAAGAACAACACAGAAGTTTTGGACTTATCTTTTCATTTGGTGTTTAATTATTTATGTATAATTGGCGCTTACACCTTTTCGGGTGTTTGACCAAGCTTCTCCTTCTAATTGTGGTGTGCGTCATGATGTTGTTCCACAAATGTAGGGATCTACAGTTTTCATGGCAAAATTACACTCGGAGGTTTGTCATTACTTGCCGAGGGGTGACCGCCATTAGAAAAGACTTATTTCCCGAATGGTAGTCACGCACTAACCCATTCGGCTACGGCGGCCGCCGATTTTTTTTTTTTAACCAATATTTTCCCCTAAGCAGAGGTAAATAATGCAGTGTGATTTTGATGACATGCGAAATAGAATTTGAATGGTTCAGAAGTATCCACTTTCAAAGTATACTTCCTACACCCGGCGACGCATGTTTGTCAAAACTTTTAAAGAAACGCCTTTGCTATATTATAGCAACTTTTTATAATAATTCTTCACTGAAATATGAAATATTCTGCGTGATATTAAACGAATTTCATGCAGAAGCGCAGCTCATCATCAACGTAAATTCCTAGCTTTCCAAGTTGGAGCATAGGGCCGAACGAATTTCTTCCATTTGGGTCTGTTTTGCGCCAATTCTTTAACTTCATTCTAAGGTGAAAGTCACGGGCTTCTGACTCTAGCAATCGTCTCCAGATGTTCGCTAGTCTTCCTCGTTACCGTCAATTGGACCAAAATGCAACTTGTGTATAGGTTTGAAAGAGTTTGATAAAAGGAATTCCAAGATTTTTTAAATTCTTCATTTTCCAAAATGCGTTTACCAAATTCGAGCAATTTTGATTTTGTTGACGTTACAGTGAAAGTTGGCAAGATCATTTTTAATGTCGGCCACTTCAAGATCCGTTGAGATATATGTATATATGTTATTTTCTCACATATGGGTGTGATTTTTGTTTGATAGCGCTGATTCTCGAAATAACGTTTCGTGGAATCAAATGCAATGTTTATATGAAATTCGTTAGTGTTTCGTATAGCAGTTTTAGAGCTATGTCTGTAGGAGCATTAATTTAAAATAATTTGGCAATATTTTGTGATAGTCGTATTATATAAATTTGTGCTAGATATCAGTCAAGCCGAGACTACAACTCTAAGGCTAGTGGATCAACTCGATTCAATTTGTTCACCAGCTTAATTGTCAATGTGCGTCCCCGAGCCTAACAGTGATCTTAGTAATGAGAGTGTTTGAAAGGGTACTTGATGGATCAGTTCTAACCAAACAAGTGATTCTGCAACGTATGAACGAAGCACAGGTACCTGTCTGAAGATTTAAAAATCGAGCACCTGACTTCTCCGGGAACAATTAACCTTCTTGCTATGTTAGATTCAGGGATCGAAGGTAAAGTTTTTTCAAAGAGTTATAGAGACAAACAGAAGGCAAAGTCTATTAAACTTTATTTAAGTTTTCTACATTGATAAAGCACCCGCCTCCTCATATTTCTGCTAGATTACTATTCTGAGCACCTGAGCAATTAAAGTATCGTCTTGCTAGAGAGAATTACTCTTAGGATAGCTAGACTTGCAGCCTAACCTAACTTATTTATATTATGTCCAATCATTAAAGAATTGCACTTCTAATGGAAGTGTATTTTTAGTTACCTCTTTCACCAATAAGCAATTTGGCGTGAAATTCATTTCGCAGAAATATTATACACATACACATACGGCTCCATTCAGTATAGTATAGTATATGCATGTGTGTATATTGGTATTTTAAGTGCTGGCAGGCATTACAATGGTATTTTCCAAGTTGAGGGAAACCATTTGTGGCATCATGAAACTGCCGTCAGCAGATTGTTGGCATCCACATTGCGCGCACTTATTAACTATTTGCAATTCCAACAGCAATTTTTGAATGAAAAAAATATATAGTGAAAAATTTCATGATTGCTAAATTGAGAACAGAGAAAAAATGCAAAAAATGTATGTACGAGTATATATCCATAGCCATATATTGACTTTCGAAATCGAGATTTCATTCACAAAATTACGCAGCGACAAACAATTCCTTCACAGCTGAATGTTGAGAAGCGCTATTTTTGTTATATCTAATACACCCACCTTCCGATGCAATCGGGCAAAATGTTGTCATATGATTTCCTCAATGCCCAGATACAAATTTATATATTGTGTGTATACAAGTAAACACTGTCATCTGTTAGGTGCCTTAATGTGCGTGTGTGTTGTTGGATGTAATAAGCATTTCCTTAATTGCTTGCACTCAAGTGGTTTACTTGTGTTGGAACAATCAAGCTGACAATATTTTCATCAGCACCTCATTGGCGCAACGACATCATTAACGTCAACGGCATCGTTCGCGCATCGGCGGCATTATCATAATGATGCTCACTTTATGACAAGCGTAAATTCCATGCCTCCGAATGGGATTACAACTTCCGCAAACGCCTTACAATAGACTACATAAGCGCATATGGGTATGTACAGGTATGTGTGTATGAACAAATATTCCTGAAGTGAGGCTGAGGTGCGTATTTTAGGTTTTGTAATTTTAAGCACATTTTGATATATTTTACTGTTGTTGTTGCGTATGCGTTTTTCGAAACTGTTTCCAAAGTGGCACATGATGTATGATCATCAGGCGTATCGTTGATGCGCCACTTGATCGAATACCGCAATACTACCATTAACGCCTACGCTTTCACTCATCTGCCCCCGCTACTCTGCAGTGGAAATAGTATAGGAAAGTGTTTGAACAATACATTTGTTGCATTCTTGAAATTTTCTACACATACATATATACATAATATATTTTTTTGTGTGTGATTTCAATGCACACTTCAGCAGTGAGTATTTTTTTAGTGTTCTTTCGTTGTCATTCTTATTGATCCGGCCGTTAACCGGAAGCCGCGTGTTTTTATATTCCCTTGTGGTTTTAGTAGTTCCGTTTGTCGGTTTCCTTTCGAGTTTTCAAACACTTAGTTGCATACGTTTGTCCTTGAAACTTATTTTTTTTTTGTTTTGTTTTTATTTCCACTGCTAATTTTCCTACTTCTTATTGCAGTTTCTCGGTGACATTTTTTTGAAGTGTTTGGAATTTCTTTGATTCTAAAACCACATTGCGGACAGACCACAAACGTCCGTTTGACATTTGTTTAGGAATTTTTTTCTATTTTTTAAGTTTGGCTATGCGGCCGCCATTCTTATACTACTCTTGTCCCTCTCTTGCTTTAATTGAGCAGTAGGAAATTACTGGTGCGCTCGATTGTTTGGCACTTTCAGTTGTTACTTTTTTCACTTGCATGCACATATAGACTTATATTATACACACGTATGCACGTAAATCAGCCATGATTTCCGGTAGTTGCCTCAATAAACATTTTCTGTCTGTAGTTATGTTTTTTATGTAAATATTTACAAATTATACGCATACTTTTTAGTCACGGTCACAAGAGGTCGTGGGGGTTGAGGTATCTGCCTGTTATGGCTAAGTAGTATAGTGTGCACACATAGATATGCAAATATTTATTTTGTCAAAATTGTATGATTTCTAATTTTCAAAGTTTATGGTCAAAGAGGAAACTCGAAAATGCTAAGATTTGTAGGAGCATAGGTATTTTTCTTCCAACGTAGTAGTCCAGTATTTTCTCTTCTCGAAAAAATTGCATCTTATTAAAGTCGACATTACGAAAATATTGTCATACGTGCTGTGAAAATGTGTAGTATTTCATATCAGAATGGAAAAAGAAAAATGCGATACTTCCACAAATTATATATTTAGCACGGCAGCCGCCGTGGCCGAATGGGTTGGTGCGTGACTACCATTCGGAATTCGGAGAGAGAACGTCGGCTCGAATCTCGGTGAAAGATCAAAACTAAGAAAAAGGGTTTTCTAATAGCGGTCGCCCCTCGGCAGGCAATGTCAAACCTCCGAGTGTATTTCTGCCATGGAAAAGCTCCTCATAAAAAATATCTGCCGTTCGGAGTCGGCTTGAAACTGCAGGTCCCTCCATTTGTGGAACGACATCAAGACGCACACCACAAATTAGGAGGAGGAGCTCGGCCACACACCCAAAGAGGGTATACGCGCCAATTATATATATATATTAGGGCGGGTCGATTTAAAAATCGCTCATTGCTCTGTGAAAATCGTATTCTAGGGATCAAAATAAGAAACTTTGGCGAAGGAACCATACCTCTAAAACGAAAAATCCCACTTTGACCCATTTAGAGTGCTCCAATCGAGTCCAAATGTATGACCGACCCCCACTAACTTTGGACGGCCGATCCACCCATGTGAGTGGCACACCCCCTGGAACTCCCCTGGGGGTTCCCCAAACAATCATTTCAAAATATCACCATTTTTGGCCTTTGCATGAGAAAAGAAACTAAAAAGTTCGACCCAAATTGGGGGACATCAGAATTCGATTTAGAGGTATGGTTCCTTCGGCAAAGTTTCTTATTTTGATCTCTAGATTATGATTTTCACAGAGCAATGGCCGATTTTTTCGATCCAGCCTAATATATAATATATATATATGTATATATATAATCCTATGTATACTAGTACATACATACATTTTTCTTGTTTGAAGAAATACTCTGCTATTTGGACTAACTTTTGTAAACAGCGAAACAAAAGTCAGTTGAACTACGTTTAGACTCACTTTTGGTCGTGGGTAGGAAATGCCACGCCTGGTCATACAACAGTTTGAGAAAAGAAAATAAAAATTAGACAGCTCCGGCGCAGGGCAGAATGTGACATCATTTGGAGAAAAGAAAACACTATGAGTTATTTGTCTAAATTGAAAGTTAAGCTTAACTTTTTCAGAAAGCTAACAACCTTCAGTACAAAACCTTTAAGTCACAAAAAACGTATAACTATCCTTATTCTAACACATCAACGAAAAAGAGCAATTTATAATATTTTCGAAAGTTCTCGTTCAAAGAATTTTCTCCATATATAAAAAAAGTGCATGCATTTTCGTGCATTTCGAACGCAACAGCTTCAAGGAAAAAAATTATCAAAAATCAAGGAGAATTTGGAGTCACTTCACAAAGTGCATAATTTATAATACTAAAATTTAATAAGTAATAAAGTCGCGTAGTCATGCTTTAAAAATAAGTCGAATTTAAAATTTTGATTAATATGTTCGTTATTGTAGAATGAACTAAATTTTTATAAAACAAAATGATTGAAATTAAGAAATAAATAAATAGTCAAAACTTGTCAATATGCGGAGCTTTCAAAATTTGGTAACGTAGCATATAACTGTATTATAAAATCCATACACAATGCGCTCATTGCCTAGATCAACAACAAAATAAAGGAGAAAAAATGTCTGCCATATCTGCAAAATATGCAACAGCGATACCAATATTTTCCACTCACGAATTGCATCATGAAAAATGCTGGTTTAGGGCATATATTTGTTGTTACTATATTATTGTAACTTTGCGACGTGCGCTGGTACTCTTGCATATTTCAGTTTCGCATTCAATGCTGCCGTAGCCGAATCAGTTGGTGCTTGACTACCATTCGGAAGTGCACATGTTCGCAACGCCGAGCACGAAACACCTATTGATGCAAAAAATCTAATACTGGTTGACCCTCGGCAGGCAATTGCAAACCTCCGAGAGTAATTCTGCCACGAATAAGCTCCTTAAACACCTGGCAACATTAAGACGCACACCACAAATAAAAGGAGGAGCTCGCCCAAACACCCAACAAAAGGGTGTAAGCGCCAGTTATATACGGGTATATCTATGGTATATACATAGTTATGCATATGTTTAAGATGAAATGGCACGGAAAATAGCAATCACTGATGAGGCGGCTCTTTTGGGTTTAGTCGAGAGTAAGGTTCCACATTCCGCTCTCAACATGTAAAATGCTCATTGATTGAGAATTTCACAGCATTGCTGATCGGAGGTGGCGAGTGGAAACTACCTGCGTTACGACCAGACAAATCTGGCCATCCTACAATCTGAAACAGACAAAAACCCTTATAAGTCTTTCGAAACACGAACTAAGGCATATAATACCTCTCATCACCGGTCACTGCCTTTTGGGCACTCACGCACGTCGGCTCGGGGTTCCTCAAAACGACCTGTGCAGATACTGCGAGGACGAAGATGAGGAAGTATCGAGCAGACACTTGCTGTGCAGTTGTCCCGGTCTAGCCAGAAGTCGACTCGCTCTTCTTGGCTCTCCAACAATTGACAATCTTTCAGTACTCTCGAACCTGAAAATCGAATCTCTCATCAAATTCTCGAAACGAATTAATATCTTTGACCAAAATCTTCAATAAAAATCACGGTTAGGTGGGGAAATCATTTAAAATAATGAGCTCTAGGGCAACACAACGGACCCAACCTGCGGTCTATGTGGCACTCCGATGCGGGGTCACCCTTAAACCAACCAACCAACCAAGTTAAACCCAGATTGATATTGTGTGAATAAATTTTTAAATTGAAAACTGATCACGAAGTTGCGAAGTTTTACCAATATGAAGCTGTTATATTACCTAAGCAGTATGGCTCTAATGAATTCCTTGCGCCTTGCTTTACTATGCTATGCCCACGCAAGTTTGGAATTTTGACCCCCAAGTCGCGATTTTTGATTCCTAACTACTTGACAAACTACCACGGGCATGAAACACCAAATGATAGAAAATGTTGTTTATAATAGCAGAGGCTCCTCGGCAGACAATGGCACACCTCCGAGTGTATTTCTGCCATGAAAAAACTTCTCATGAAAAGCCATCTGCCATCAAGAGGGTATGATTAGTTACATATTGCTAAATGAGCTCTTGTTGGTAACTTATGTATCTTTAAAGTAACGTAGTAAGTACTTCCAACACCTGTATTTGAAAGGCATTGGACTCAAATTGTCAAAACGTCCATCTTTCACGTTTATTGCCCCAAAAAGATGCTTTGTGATATCCTGATTTAAGCTGTATGTCAGTATGTTTTCCATATCGTCTTGGTTATTCACATACCGAGCAAGTGCTTATACACGCTTTTTTTTCCTACAAATTTTACATTTCTTCCACTTTTGATAAAAATTTCTAGAGTTAACAACCCGGTGTCTTGCTAAGGGAGCCGATTTGTCAAGAGGGAATGAGAAAGCTGCTTACTGAGCAAACCTTTTATTATTGAATCATGCTCTTCAACAAGAAATGGCTAACCTGTGAATATATTTCGGCCAAGAAAAATCTTCCCATAACAATCATCTGCCGTTCGAAGGAAGTGTAAAACATCCAGACGCACACCCCAATTTTGAGTTGTAGCTCATCCGAACTTCCAATAAAGGATGTACTCATCAATTATATATGATTTCTCGCTGCAGATATAAATAGCAGACTTCATAAATTTCGAAAGCAATGCATCTGAAAAGTTCCCGAATTAAAACCCCTTCATCATTTTTCCCCACCACCTACATGATATCAATCACTATCAATAACTTCCACTTGCTGGGAATGAAAGAGGAAGTGAAAAAGAAAATCTAATTTATGCAGTCTTCAACGTCATGCTTTAGCGCCCATGGTGTGAAATATGACCTCCGACTTGCTGAGCACTGGGTGAGATGCCTGACGCACGTTAAAGTATCATGAAAATGGGGGCACACGTGTTTGTTTTCGAATGTTGGTAATTAATTTAAATTTTTCAAAACTTTAATTCACAATTCTGTACATTGTTGAGTGAACAAATATTAAAATTAAAAAAGAAAATATAGACTAAGTTCTATCCTTGTTTTTGAGAGCAAAAGCTCCGGTGCGTACAAATAAACTACAAGCATACACATACACACAAACATAAGCCCGGTGAGCGTTCAGCAGATGATCTTGTTAAATCCAAAATGAACAAACTACAAATCAAAACAGCACATAAATTTAAAAACAGATAAAATGTTCCAAAAATGAGCCATAGAAGCGGCAAAAATGTGTTCCAATGGTAAAATAAAGAAAAATTGCACCACAGAAGCAGCAAATGAGTCTGTATGTACACTCGTATGTGCACTGCCCATAAAAATCCGAAAGTTTGTTTTTCTAAAGTGATGCGTTTTTTCTGTTACACTTTTTTCCCAATTGTTTTTCGTTTTTTTTTTCAGCTTTTTCCACTTGTAAAAATCTTTGCTGAATAAGAATTATTAGTTTTAGTGGGTGGAAATGGTGCGCACCATTCATCTTTTAGCTGCCAACAGCTAACGCATAGGCCGTACGTATTCTCCATGGGCCATGTGATGTGGCCCAGCACAGAAATTTTGTGGCAAGTGTGTGGGAGCAGTAGAGAGCAAATCAAGTTGTTTTCAAAAACACAAAATACAAAAAACAGAAAACAAATTTTACTGCACAAATACACCCGCGCGCATACTCTCGTACTTCGTAAATTCAGGCAAATGGATTCACACCATGGCCACAGAGGCGATCAATGATCGCGGCAGTTTAGAAAGAGCAGCAAAAGTAGAAGCTACTGTGCGGGAGGAGAAGAGAAAGCAACCTCAACGAGGTTAAGCAAAATCATTTTACAATTTTAATGAACTACCTCAGGCAAACAAAAGGAAAGGCCCACATACGTGCATACATATGTACATATATGATATATGTCCGTATATACACAAAACATGGTGAGGCTTGTGGCCGCTTGATTGCAAGTTTTCAACAAAAAATCAACAACTTTTCTCGCTTTGTAACCGATCATCGCTCGAAAGCATAAGAGTTCATATTTATTTATGAACTGCTAGTGGAAGCTGTGGAAGTGCCAAAGGCTATTTGTTGAAGCTCATAGCGGGGATGTGGCTGCCTAGGAACACACAAGCACATATCCACACAGATTTGTTTATATGTACACGAAGTTCCTTAGTGAAGCTGCTTTCTATCTTTTGCTTATTTTTGCGAGTCATTTAGGTGGGATGGGGATGTGGTCGTGCGCAAATACTTATGTTTGTACAAGTATATGCACCTATGTACATATGTATTTTAGGATGTTTAGAACCGCAGACAACTTTAGCCAGAAAATATATTATTTGTTTGCAGTTGAAGTTAAGCAGCTGCAGTATCTCGCTGGCAAAAAGTGGTGGTGTTGATTTGCTGCTTCCTCGGTAGTGGATCAGGTAAACACCACATTTGTTAATTGTTGATTGCACGCTGTTGGATTTTGCGTTTGTTCCATACATATTTACAATTGTATAAAGGAGTGCGCATCAATTGAAAATAATAAAAATAATCAACCGGCAGGTAGAGTATGAACTGCTAAGAAAGGAAAGTCGACGTCTAGCTGACAAATATAGAGAGAGTGGCTATTGGACAGCTATAATGGCATTTCAAAGCTAAAGTCTCTAAGTCCAAACTGAGCGAAACTTTTTATAACTTGTATCGCATTCAAATAGCCTTTTACAACTTGAAGTTTTCGTAGTGACTTTTTCTTGCAAAGAAAGGGAACCAAAAATGGATTTTCAACATTCAAGAAATGGCCTGATCAATGGAAATGAAAATAAAACTATTTTATGTAAAATTTTCTTCTAGAGCAGATTCTTCGTTCATCGCAATATTGTTTGTTTTTAAGAAAATTTTAATTTCATTTTCACATTTTTAATAAACAGGCAACCCAAAATATGTTCCAGCAAGTTTTTCTTACGCTTGCTGTGCTGAAATGTGCACATGTTTAAAAAAATGTAAAATTTGAGCTATATTTCTTAGGGCATATTCCAGCATATTTTACAATCGAAAACGAAATCAAAAGCAAAGCACCCGTTCTGCGTGAGAAAGAGAATACATGTTTTTGCCGCCGGAAAAAAATTGTTGATTCGATTTGAGCTACTTCAAACTTAAACTTTATTATACCAAAATTGAATGAGCTTATACAGGGTGCGCCATATAGCGTTTGCTGTGCTTTACACAGTCGCTCAATGAAAAATGAATCCTATGCCACTTTACAAAACAGCTGAGCGCAAATATGTTCAACTCCTCAAAAATCTACGAAACATGGCAATCCTTTCACTAAACAAATTTCATATTTTTTATTACAGCAATTGCGCTTGTCTGGTTTATTTTTAAATTTTTTATGACCAAAATTTTTTTCACGGCCCCCTATGTGGGAAAAGTGGGATAAGCCTTTTTGCGTTTTCGAGGAAAAGCAAATGTTGAAAACTTGCAGACAGCGTCTATGATATATTCGTCCAAGGCGAACAAGATGCTTATTTCAGCCATGCGAACCAGTTCAACTTGGTTCTATGGACGCCGAAGACATTGCCAAGTTGCAAGGCTCATTGAAAGTCACTAAATATTATTTAGTGGCGGCTAAGGTGGCAACAGACCGCGACCACGAAATTTATGTGCCCAAATACAACTACAAATGCACAATGACATACATACATATTTGTGATGGTTAGCTTGAATTTTCAAGCAGAAATCATTGCCAAGGACAATTGGTGTTGGGGGATCATAAATAAGCGAACACTTTGCAGACAGACGAGTTAGCAACTTTAAATAAATTAATTTGAAGTGGAAATTGAAAAAACTTGGAACTACTCTTATGTACATACATATGTATGTATACACGTATAAAACTTGTGTGCGTGAGAAAAATTTTTTAGAGTTTTCCCCAAAATACACATTGCGGCTGTAAATTTGACACCAGGAAGAGAATAACTGTACATTTTGAGGTTATGTATATTACCCATTTTAGAGCGCAACGCGCTACGATCACGAGCGATACAAACCACAATCGCTTATAAAAAGTCTTGTAAAACATTTGTTTGTTGCCCAATTCTTTCACTGTCGCACTGGAGGTGGAAGTTGACCGCAAAAGTTGACGACGACTCATTAACCAATTAAGGAGTAATGGACAACTGTTGTATCGAAAAGTAACAAGTGGTAGAGCAACCACGTCGTAGAATGTATAAATCTATAAAAGAGTGTATGAGTGTATACTTGTATTTATAAAAAAAAAGTAATGAGACATTTCCTCGCCCATAAATTTTTTGGCAAAAAGCAATTTGACTTACTCACAAGCATTTGCGCCAGTAAAGAACGGTAATGCGTAATTAACGTAACCGAACATTCAATTTCCAGCTAAAAAACACACCCAAAAATTGATTTCCAAACCACAAATACACGCTTGCTCTAACCAATACATTCCTCACTCACAACATTTCAATTTCTCTTACTACCATTTCGGCAGAAATTTCTGTAGTCTCTTCCAAGTCACGTGCTTTCTTTACAACAACTTTAGCTTGTAAGTCGGCACAATTCGAATGCGAGCTGATCGTTTTGTTGTCACAAATTGTTTGCGGAATTTCAAAGACGTATTTTGAACAAAACAAAAAAAAACTTAAACCGTAGGACCCCATTTAGTGGCAGTTATTTACTATCTGTGTATGTGTAAATGTATGCATGTGTGGACTCTTCAGTTCTGCGTAACTAATTTATTATGCTGAGCAAACAATGCGCTGTCAACCAAGGGCGCGTCAATGTGGGGCCAAGGAAGAACGTGAGAAACTGAGCCGAGACGCATGGAGGAGAATATTTGTTATAAATTTTCCTTGGTGGTGGATATATGTATGTATGTATATGTATATGTAAAGTATACTGTTGGCATTGAAGTCGCCGCCCACGTGGAGTTATGCATTTTCGAAGGAATTTTTTTTGGCTTATCCTATAGTTTTTCTCGGTAAAAGCCGTTTGTGGAATTTGAAGAGAACTTGTCGCGGATTTTTGAGGGCAAGTGAAGGAATAAAAAAGAAGCATTTGAGAGAACGAAATTCGAAATAAAATTATTAAATTAAATACATTTTTTCTAGCAGAAGTTAAATAGTTTGACCTAAATACCATTGCAGAATGTAAGCACTAGTCTATTGATTTGGTTCAATATGAACTGAGCATTTTTTACATCATTTGAAATTTTGCAATATTTTTTTGTTTCATGGTAATTGCGAATATGGATTTTAAGTGTACCTTCTGCTCAAATATGAACGAGACGTTATCAATAAAACGGTGCGCGGATGACATATGGCAAAAATAAATTTTTTGTTTTTTGGTAGGACTGTTATAAGCTTACATGGCAAATTTCAGCGTGATATGTCACATAGTTTGTTTTCTGTGCTACTGTAAACAAGTCAAGCTCGAGTGTGTTCTTCGAATTCTCTTTTATGACTTCAATTGTCTCAAAATGTTTTCCACGGAGCGGCAACTTGAGCTTGGGAAACAGGAAAAAGTCACTTGGAGCCATATCAGGGGAATACAGTGCTTGCGGAACGATATTAACATTATTTTTGTTCAAATAATCGCGCACAAGACGTGATGTGTGAGCTGGTGCATTATCGTGATGCAAGAACCATGACTTGTTGTCCCACAATTCCTTCCTTTTAAGACGGATGTTCTCGCGCAAACGTTTTAAAACGTCTAAATAATATTCAGCGTTAACCGATTTTGAGATCTGTGCGATTTTCAAGCACAATTTCCTTTACTTTTCCGATGTTTTCGTCGTTTACTGCTGTTGCTGGACGACGTTCATGAGGCAAGTTTTCAACCGATGTACGGCCCTCTTTGAACGATTTGTACCACTGGAAAACACGTGCACGCGATAGAACAGAGCCCCCATAGGTTGTCTGCAACATTTTTAAGGCGTCTGATGCCGAAATTTTGTTGGAATAACAAAATTTCAAACAAATTCTTTGTTCAACTTGAATTTCCATCGTTAAATTCGAAGAACACACTCGAGCTTGACTTGTTTACAGTAGCACAGAAAACAAACTATGTGACATATCACGCTGAAATTTGCCATGTAAGCTTATAACAGTCCTACCAAAAAACAAAAAATTTATTTTTGCCATATGTCATCCGCGGACCGTTTTATTGATAACGTCTCGTTCATATTTGAGCAGAAGGTATGCCTGTCACTTTCAAAATGCATCCATTTCAATTTAAAAAAGCTGCCCCAATTAGTGGAAAAAATGTCGGCATGTTGAAATATAACGATTTTATTATTATACCTAACGATCGTACTTTTAGGGTTAAAATGACCCGTGTTTGCGATTTCGACACCTGGGCACTTTGTTAACATTTAATTTTGAATTAAATTTTTAAAGTTTTCGTAATTTTCCTAGTGGAAATTCCTTGCACACGTTCTCCATTTATAGGGCAACGTTCCAATTTTCATAGCATCACCGTTTCTGCAGAATTTCATTAGATCGACAATTACTTTCATTAAAATTGATAAGACTTGCAGTTGGTGATCGCATTCCGGTCTGCAAAACTTTTTCTGACAATTGCAATAGACTACATTTTTTTACTGTACCGTTACTACATTTGAACGAGATTTTGGTGAGAAACTTGAATAAATCGAATCAAGGCTTAATAAACCTTTTGCGGCTTACTAAATCTATGTTGTTGTGAACTAGGCTAAATTGTTTTATATATTTCAAAACAATCGATCCCACTTCCTAATTAGAAAAACTTACGCCAAACGTTCAGTTGAAGAGTTTACGTTGGCTGCTGGCTTGCCTAACTTTTCAAAATGTTTCAAACCTTTCTGAGTACAATGGAAAAATTCACAATAAACATCAATTCTTTAGAACACAGTAGAACATACGAGCCTGACCCGGATTGCGCACAGACTACTGTAGTCCTTATAGATATGAATGATCTCTTTAAAGGTTCATAAATATGCCTTAGAGACATTTATAGTAGTGAACCTCGTTTATCGAGATACATGATATTTGAATGAAGAAGGGTCGTCTTTGAAGGTAAACGGGGTATCCAACACAGTTTAATTGCGCTTAGAATGGATGAAAGAGAAGATCAAACTGCCTCGCACATAAATGTGTAAAGATGATTCGATTTTTCCGAAATGAAACTCGTATTGCACATTTACTGTGAAGAATTATTTACACCAAAAGCCTATCAGTGTAAATAATCCCAAACGGTCTGCTGAATAAAATAAGTCATCTTCAGCAAGTCTTTTAATGATATCGTGTCCCGCTTGTTGTCATTGTAACATGGAATTAAAATTCCACATAGGTTAGGTTAGGATACATGGCTGCTCTTGGGAGAGGCCCACTTGAACAAATATTCCAAATTCGTCCTCTGGGAAGAATACACATAAATGTTTGGCGAATACTGCTGGGGAGCGATCCGTTAACGTAACTGTCGTGTTATCTTTGTGAGATCAGAACCATTGCGTAGTCATGATGTCGCTGAAACTACTGAAAAGGCTGCTCTATAGTAACTCTTTCACTCATTTCAAGCACGAATCAAAGCTTCCTCCACGCAGCAGAGAACATTATTTTGTTGCGTGGCGCCCTACTTTAGTTGATCTCATGTAGTACACTCACGATCTTATTATTGACCACTTTGAAAACAGAAAATAGAAAAATGTTGGCATTCGTTGATGATTCCGATGAGCTATGGAAATTCAAACCTTTTGAGCTCGTTTAAACAATGTGCAATACCACTTTTGTAGAACGATTTATGTATGTTTTGCCTCTTCATTCCATTCATTTCGTCCTCTTCGTTCGAGCGAAATTTCTTACTGGCGAGCATTTTTTCGTCGTTTTTATGTTGTTTCTAATGGAGCGGAGTACCCTTAACACCTTTCAAGCCATACTTCGCTTGAACGGTATTTTCCCCATCAAGAAGCAGTGTACCATTAAAACACGAAATTCTTCTGGATCCATTGTTTCAAAAATAACAAAAGTCGCGTCACTCTTAACACAATAACGCACGAACTTATGCATAGAATACCATCAAATTTTAGCAGCTGTCTTTTCAAGGTTAGTACTAACAGAAAAAGAGGTGAATTGAATAAAACTAGTACCATCTATGTGTTATGTTCAGCCCATGTTGTATGTATGTACACATTTATATAAACCAAA
>JAYXIM010013368.1:0-16714 GCA_037575425.1 Anastrepha fraterculus | reverse complement strand
TACAGTTTCAAGCCCACTCCGAACGGCAAATAGTTTTTATGATGAGGTTTTTCATGGCAGAAATGCACTCGAAGGGTTGTCATTGCCTGCCGAAGGACGACCGCTATTAGAAAAAACTTTTTCTTCATTTTGGTGTTTCACCAAATTCGAGATTCGAACCAATTTTCTCTCTTGACTTCGAATGGTAGTCACGCACTAACCCATTCGACTACGGCGGCCGCCAAAATATGACCTTTTGTAAAACAAAAACGGCGCATTTCGATTCTTATACCAAGGTTTTATTTAACGTTCATTCCACTACTTTTGATGTATCGGACTTGCTTTTTTACTCTTAAGAAAACCAGACTATCTTCTCCCAATAAATGATTGACTATCGTATGCATGTCTCTAACATTTTATTCAGCTACTGAATTTTTTCTGTAGTTTAACCGCTTCACACCGCGGCGCAGTATATGAATTTCTTCTCATCCTAATGGAATCGTTCGCCATTAAATAAACGAAATCTAAGTAGTTAAAATAATAATCCAGCCTTGGAATCATATTTTCATTTCAATTTCCTTGTGCAAACTGAAAGCCCAGTATTTTCAACATCAAATATTTTCCAAAACCACCTATAAACTAACACAAACAAAAAACTATTTGACACGAAAAGCGAATCATCAAATGTATACACGTTGCACAAAACCGGTCAGTCAGCTGCCTGTAAATCACCCATCAGGCCATCAAAAACATAAGTACACATACTGGCATATAAATAGACATGCATAGTACTCATACTCGTATTCATGTTTCATGTTCAGCACCAACCGACAATGGCCACCTGCTAACGAGCTCACTGGCCAACAGACAATATTGCAAACAATCACATACAAACACGGCGCATACCTAGTCCACATACATACACAAACATACGCATACAAAGTGAATTAAGCCGCGTCTAAAATATATTATCCTAGACAGTCAATTGGACATTTTAACGGCACAGTCGTGTCTAATTTCAGAATTTAGTGACGCCAGTTAAGTGCACTCATACGCGGCGGCCATGTGTTAGGTGCTGAAACATACTCGTATGTACATACATGCACACTTATACATACATACGCTGGCTATCAATGATTCAATGGAAAGGAGGTGAGGCAGCACATAGAGCGAAAACGAGCTGTTGAATTTTCGACACGCAAGCCCAAATGGTGTGCAGTGGTGAATAGGTGATAGTAAAATATTTGCGGTAGTTAAGCGGCTAACTCTCACGTGTGTATGTACGTCAATTTGTTTATTTATTTACGTATTTATATTTTCGATTTCCATGTCCACTTATATCCATTTGCTCACCCATTTGTGCTAGCCAATAAATTTTCGATGTACGGTTACGGCATTTTATTACCAAATTATGGACTGTGGGGAAGACCATTTATTGTTTCTGGGGCATGTGGTTGTGGCTATGTACGAAGAATATTACATACAGGCTGCTATCAAAGTGTAACTGAAACTTATTGGTCATTGCACCCTTGAAGTAGAATTTAGTGCACTTTAGGGAATTTCCTGTGTTCATTTTTCATCAATCCCGCAACCGATCCCGATTATTCCGATATGATTTATTTTTTTTGGCGGGACAACTAGCAAGTACAGTACTCAGACAACATTAAGTCCAGTGTACAGCACTTGAGTTCCCTGAGTAGATCTTGTGGTGCCAAGGAGCCAAGGTGGTCGCTTCTTAACACATCAGCGCCAAAGACACTCTCTGAGATGCTTACCTTTCCCATGTACTTCGCCCACAGAAAGTGGCCCGTCATCAGTCCAACCAGCTGCCTGCAGTTCTCTCTGCTTAATGACAAGAGGATCTGCGACAGTCGGTTGGACATGACAGGTAACATCAGTATTGACCATCTGCATCTCTCAGCCTACCAAGCTCACTTGTGGGATGAAGTAATGCGTTTGCTAACCGCTTTAATGGCTGCAGAAAGGAGTGGCAGAACTGGCTCCGGACCAAAGAAGTTGGGGTCAGAGCTCGATCTAGCTAAAGTGGAAGAGGTGTCGTTACCAGCGATACCCACGTGTCCCGAGACCCATATTAGCATCAAGATAGTATGTCTACCGACATAGTTCAGCGTGGATTTAGAGGACTCAACTAGCCTTGAAGGGGTTGAAATGCTATCTAAGGGAATGACGGCAGCTTTGCTGTCGCTGCAGGCACATACAGATCTGCCTCTCCACCTTCTTTTCCACAACAAAGTTCTTTGCTTCTTGAAGAGCATACGCCTCTGCTTGAAACACAGATGCGTGCATTCCAAGAGCGAAGTGTAGTTTTGTTCCGCTGGATTTCATGTAGACACCAGAGCTGAAGCCGTGCCCCGTCCTAGAACCATCCGTGAAAATGTGAAAACAATGTTTTCCGGGTACATTTTCAGATGTGTATTTCTTTTATCTCGTATATGGTACATATCTTCCGTAAAAGTCAAACCAACAGCTCTTTCATAAAATCCGATCTTTTCGATTTTCTCGATTTCAATATGGCAACAATTTTGGTTTGTTGATACACACTTGCTGGGCTCGGTTTACAGAAATTTCCTATGTTAATTTTTTATCAATTCCGAACCTACCCCGATACCGTTTTTGATCGCTATCATTTGATGGGAATTTCTTATAGAATCCGATTTTATCGATTCATTCGATTTCAATGTGGCAACATTTTCGATTTGTTTGTCAATTTTCCTATTCCCAGTAAGATATTTTAGATTTTAATGATAGTTTTCGATTTTATCCGTGTAATTATCGGATATAAATACTTATATATGTAAGCCCTAAAGCACTGATAGAAACATGAAATTTGATTAAATTGCTACCCAAAACTCGGCGTCATTAGTAGTGCATATCACCTGTTTTTTTTTTTGTCGTTAAGCAATCATGAATATTTTTTGTCGGACCCTTCAAGCAAGAGAAGCACACATTCCAAATTTATTGTATACCCAACATAGCATAGGTATGGAGAAGACCGCACAGCAGGAATGATACGTTCACATTTTTTAAAATGAATTCTTTCACTATCATCCACTCCCATTAGGTTGGCCTTGGCTTCCTTTAAAACCAGAATCGAATGGTGTCTAACTTGATCCATTTTCGCACCATTTAATCTTTCAAAACACATTCTCGATGTGAACAAGCCTTTTTCTTGCCGACCGATATGACATGGAGTTAGTCCTAAAGTCGCCATCGAATCGAATTGGGTACTGCAAAGCTTTTTAATTAATGGGCTGAGCTTCTCTTTCAATTTCGACAGCCACAATTTCTGCCTTTTCCAAACTGAATAAAGCAACAAAGCAAATGGGTCTGGTGGTGAACTCGTCCTCGAAGTACCTCCTGTCATCAAACAAACAGTCGGCGCACTCGCGTATCGGCACCCACGTCACTGTTGACAGTTATGATTTCGAGGTTGTAAAAGACTTCGTTTATTTAGGAACCAGCATTAACACCGATAATAATGTCAGCCTGGAAATCCAATAAAGAATCTCTCTTGCCAACAAATGCTACTTTGGATCAAGAAGGCAACTGAGTAGTAAAGTCCTCTCTCGACGAAAAAAACTAAGACTCTACAAGGTTGTCATCATGCCCGTCCCATCGTATGGCGCAGAAGCGTGGATGATATCCGATGAAGCGTGGCTTGCAATGTTTGAGAGGAAGATTCTGCGGAAGATTTTTGGACGTTTGCACGTTGACGATGGCGAATATTGCAGGCGATGGATATACAAGTAGACGTAGCGACGACATAGACATAGCGCAGCGAATAACGATCCAGCGGTTACGTTGGTTGGGTCATGTCGTCTGAATGAATACAAACGCGCCGGTTCTGAAAGCATTCGATGCGGTACAAGCCGATGGTAGCAGAGGGAGAGGAAGGCCTCCTCTGCGTTGGAAAGATCAGGTGGAGAAGGACTTGACTTCACTTGGTGTGTCCAACTGGCGCCGGTTAGCACAAGAAAGAAACGAGTGGCGCGCTTTGTTAAGCTCAACAGTTATCGCGCCAATTAAGAAAAGAGGAAGGCATAAATGCTTCAGATGCGCCTCAGTTTATCTATTCAGCGTTATCTTATTAGGTATGTAAATCCTTCTTTTGTCCGACTTTCTGAACAAGTTGTTAAGAAAAGTCGATATGACTCGTTGCCTCTTAAGCGACAAGCAACTTTTTTGTATCCTTTATTTTCGCTGGAATAAGCCATCGATCAATCCTTGACATTTTATAATTTAAGAACTTAATATTTAAGCTTGCAATTTGATAGTGAAAATATGCAAACCAGCTTTAAGCTATTTATACAAAAAGTAGGTACACACCTTCCTTTCGGCAAGCAAAAAACATTTTTTACCAAAATGCATAGTTCCAAACTACCTGAAGCGCAGTAAACTTAGTTGTACTGAAAATATCGCGCTCTTGTCTTGTCTCCGAGTGCAGGTTGCAGGAAAGACCACCTTTGCGACACATTCGCTCCACTTTCGCTATGCTTGGTCGCGCCGCTTGCTTGTTGCAGGCTCACAAATTATGGACCAATTTGAGACTCAAATGAAGAACGCTTAAGATTCCCAAGAAGATGAAGAATTGATGCATCTACTATAGAGATGTAGAATCTTTTTCCAAGACTTGTCATAAATAATAATAAATGATCAAAAGGAATAAAATCACATGGCATAAACGACCACCAGTTCCATGGGATTATTCGGACACCAAAAGTTTTCCCCAGTAAAGCAATAAAGTGATGAGTTTAAGGGATGTATGATACTACTTATATAGGTTTTACCTTGCCATGCTATAGTCATTTAGCGGGCTTACTATTGGCAAATAAGTTGCAATAAAACATGCAATCTTTATATGACGTGATCTTGTGATATATTGCCATATGAAGAAGCGTGATATTGTAATAAAACTTGTGTTCCGAGATGCAATATAATATGATAATATTAATGTAATAAGATGTATTAAATATCACTTGATACGAAATCATGTGATGTTCATGTACAGGTAACCCTCCTACAACGCGATTAATTGGTTCCTGAAAAACTCCGCGTTGTAGGAAAATCGCGTTGTAGGAAACTTTTTTTTCCTCCATTTTTCCTTTTCTTAAGGGGGGGTAGGGTCACAAAATCGAAATTTTTTTTCTTCACTCATCTTATAGTAAATCATTTCAAGAATGTTGTGTCAAAACTTTAAGTGGATCGGAGCAGAACTCTCAAAGTTATAGCCTTTGAGGGCACTCTACCTCGAATGCGGAGCATCGATAATTTCTCAGAGTCATTTTTTCAAACGCGTTTTTCCCGAAACGACTTCTTAAAAGTCGGTGCCAATCACAACTCCGAAACTATTCAACCGATTCTTTTCAAATTTGGCACACGTTTTCTAAATCAAAAATACCTCCCCCCTACACTGTTTTTTTTTTATTTTTTGTTTTTTAAGGTTGTTTTTCACTTACAAATATGGCGAAATTTTTCGCCAAAAATGCTCGTTTTACGTTTTTTTGCCACCAAAACTACAAAAATGAAAAAAAAAGTTTTTATTAATGTAGGGGGGAGCATTACGTCATTCTTTAACTGAAAAATTCGACTTTTTTAGTTTCAGATGATTCTACGACGAATGCCGATTGGCACCGCAGAGCACCTCTCGAAAAACATATCTCCAAAAAAACTCTGTCATGGGCTTATTTGTCAATATTTTATTATTAATATTTTTTAAAAACTTATTGAAAAGATGTACAATAACATGTAACTGATTTTATTGAAGTATCTTAAGCCATATTTCTGTAAAAAATTCACAAAAAAAGTGTTTTTTTTTTAGCGCTAAACCCTACCTCCCCCTTAAACAATATCACGCAAGTAACATTTTAAAGTTTTCTCAGCCGAATTAGTTATATTAGACCTTTCATCGAATAAAAAAAATTTATTTTTTCAAAGGTAGGCAGATAAATCATATTCAAGATTTCTTTTGAACATTTCTACTCTACTATTTAGAGGATCGTTTTCCAAAACATACTCTTCCAACTCCTTCGCCAGATATAGAATATGTATTTAAAAAATGCTTAAAAATCGCGTTGTAGGAGTCGCGTTATAAGAAACATTCCGCATTTCGCAAACCGCGTTGTAGCGAAATCGCGCTATAGAAGTACCGCGTTATAGGAGGGTTACCTGTAATTTTAAGGCAGTTGTAAGACATGACTAGTTGCGATTTGATACCTATCACGAAAGTAGAGGATTGATGATATGCGATGTAACACCATTTGATAATGCGTTATATCATGTGATGTGATATGATATCACGTGATAACTTCTCATACGATATGATATCATATTAAAAGGTGTGATGACTATATGATGATGAAGCGTCTTATGTTGCGATGTGATTTGAGTAATTTAATTAAATGTGGTCAGAAGATGTGTAATGTCTACACTTTTATGATTGATTTGTTTTGTAAGTAATGTAGTTAAATGTATTAATAAGACACGATTTGTTGCGGTTTGATTCCTGCCATGAAAATAGAGGATTGATTTTTTCGATGTAATAGAATTTGATATTGTTATATGATGTGATGTGATATGATATCATGTGATAACATGTCATGTAATTTGATGTTTGATTAAAGGTGATCAGAGGATGTGTAATGTTCATCACTTAAGATGTACTTATATGGGTATTAGATACTATCTGATAGGATGATCTGTGATGATCATGCGATTTGATAATTGCTAAGTGATATGATTTGTTGTGACGTGATACCTAGCACAAAACCACCTATGGTTTGAGGTGATATGATTTTATATGATGTTGAGTATCGCGATAATATATCACGTGCTATAATGTTATATGATGTGATAAAAAATCTTGCAATATGGTGTCATATGAAATGGTGTGTGAGTAATGTAATGAGTAAATAAATATTCTCTGAGAGGATGTTATATGATGATCGTTTGGTTTTATGAGTGTCGTGTGATGTGCTTTAATGTGGTGTATTATAATAGTAAGTTGATTTAGTCACTCCTACCACAAAATTTGTGTGATGTGATGATGAGTGAGCTGATGCTTGAATATCGTATCGGTAAATAGTGGGACTGCAATGAGTAATGAAAAGTAATATGTAAAAATGTTTCATAAGTATGTATATAGTACTTTCATATGTATATTATAAGTATACGAGTATGTGCACAAATGATGAAAATTTAAAAGTATTCATAGAAGACGTAGCTAGACATAAGAGTTTGAAAAACATTATCGAAGATGTTGTATGATATGATTTTCTCGAACTTGCACTGGGTGAGACACTAATTATTTTGGTGATGTTTATTACGTGTGATGAGCCTAGTTTGCATATATATTTATATATGTTTTATTGATTAGACTATTTAAAGTACTTTACACTTTTTCGCTGCTGATTAGCATTTATCTTTATATCTGTTCTCAGATTTGGTGCGTCAGTTTTTACATTCCAACCTTACGCTTGTCGATTTTACGAAGGATGTAAGTAATAAAAATCACAAAATATTAAATTTATGTAAATAAGTGAGCACAGCATCGAAGAAAATTTAAGCTGAAAAATATTTTAAGTGTAAAAAAGTTATCCCTACACTCCATAGTAAGTAAATTTATCGCAAAAAAATAGTATCCCCATTTGAAAAAAATGCTTCCCTCTCTTATTGAAAACCTTTCCCAAAACATTTTTCATTGCGTCACATACATCTCAGTAGTTTCCAATAAATCAACCTTTTTTTCGCACACAACACTTTTCATTCCTCCATTCCTTTTGTTCGTTTGTCCCTTCTCAACTTCTGCCTTCTACTCTATCTACCCTCTCCTCTTGCAGGCGATCAAAATCGAGTCCGGTTTCATAGTCATCATGAGCATCTTTGCCATACTGGCGCTTGTGCCGCTCATCTCTACCTGCGCTTGGTGTTGCGGACGACGCGCCGACCAGGATGAGGCCGAATTCATACGTAATGCACCTGTCAACATACACGACGAATCGCTGCAACAGGCGTTGAATTGTCGAAAGAGTGCGTCTGTAGTGTCACTTTGGATAACATTTATTCTCTTGGCGTGAGTATGCAGCGGTCATGGACTGTCAAATTGTTGTGGCATTTTGAAACATATTCCAATTTTCTACTCACATTTCTTTTCCTTCTCGTTCTCATTGTTCAGGTTGAGTGATTTTTGCATATTTTATGCGAACAGCCGTCTAGCCACCAACGTTGAAATGACACCCGAAATGGTCAAGTCGACTGTGCACGACATGGAAGTATTTCTCAAAGACACACACCTACAAATCAAACATAAGTTGGATAATGGCTTTCATGTAGCTGTTGAAAAAGTTGTCAAAGATTTGGAAGGTTAGTATGTATGCGTGCTCGAGTAAGTGAGTCTGTGATTTCATTTGCCTACAAATGTGCGTATGTATGTATGATGTACACACGTGTATTACATGCAATTTTTTTTTTCTAACTTTACAGTCAAAGTTATAATTCATATTTTACCCATCCCGCTACGCTTTTTCCACGGCCTCACTGTTCACTCATATAATTTATTTGATTTTTGTCCATTATGCTGCTGGCGGCCATTCGTCCTATCAACCCCACTAACTGTCTGGCCCATTGGACTTGATTGTACTTGGACAATCCTGCATTGCTGGCTTGCATGTTTTCTACTGTTCAGACGTCGATGTTCTCCTTGGGGAGCCAATCCAAGCGGAAATTTCAGCACACACTGGCATTGAGCTGGCATATGATTCATTGGCGACCATCAGCCTGGGTAAGGTGAAATTGTTGGAAAATCATGTTGGAAAGAATAATTTGTATATGTACAGTGGGGATGGTAAAGCACAACACACAAGTAGTTAGTGTGGCATAGAGTAGATGCTCGGATACGGAGTAGGCGGTTCATGGATTTACAAAAATAGTCCTGTAGTGAAGTGAAGGAAAAGTAACCGAAACACATTAACACGGCTCGCTATATATATTTTTTTACTAATTTTTTACGAAGAACCTCCCAAGGTCAGCAATCATCAGAAACCTCAGAAGCTCATGTGATGTTTATCAAATCCCTGGCATACAAAATTGTTTGTTTAAATGCGGCTTCTGAACTCTTATTGAGATTAATTTACTTTAAGATTAGAGGAGCTACACTTATAGAGTTCACTTGGCTGCCACAGAGTAATATTTTGATGCCCAAGAAAGTTTCCCAAATTAAACCACTTTTTTTTTGTGAATCAAATGGACCCTGCCACCGAGCTGGTACCTTCATTGTCTACATTTTATGGAGTGCAAATTCTTGCCACAGAGAGAGTTGAAAAGATTCTGCATCTTACTCGACTCTATAGAATAACGAGGAACTCCGCACAATGACTTGTGTAGAAGCTGTTCCGACGAATAAGAGCCAAAAACTGTCATGCATCTAACGGGTAATTTTTTAAGAGCTATAGGAAAGTTTTTCAAAAAAACACACGTAAAATTTAGAAAATTGCATGACATTTTTATTTAAATCCATAGTACACTCCTTATAATTTAATGTTTGAAGATTATTTCATGCAAATGTTGACCGCGACTGCGCTTCAATTGGTCCATCCGCTTAATCCAATTTTGGCATACTCTTTCCAATGTTTCGGCCGGTATCTCACATATAAATGCTTTAATGTTGTCTTCCAATGCGTTAATTGAAGCAGGTTCGTCTGAATAGACACAAGCTTTAACATAGCCCCACAAAAAATAATCTAAAGGCGTTATATCGCACGATCTGGGTGGCCAATTGACAGGTCCCGAACGTGAAATAAAATGTTCACCGAACTCGCCTCTCAACAAGTCCATTGTTACGCGTGCTGTGTGCCATGTGGCACTGTCTTGCTGAAACCACATGTCATGCAAGTCAAGCTCTTGCATTTTGGGCAAAAAAAGTTGGATATCATTTCACGGTAGCGCTCACCATTCACAGTTACGTTACGATTCGCAGCATCTTTGAAGAAGTACGGTCCAATGATACCTCCAGCCCATAAACCGCACCAAACTGTGTCCTTTTCTGGATACATTGGGAGCTCTTGCAATTCTTCTGGCTGATCTGCTTATTTACGTACCCATTGACCCAAAAATGAGTTTCGTCGCTAAACACAATTTTTCGATAAAAAAGTGGATCTTCGGCCAATTTAAACTTTCTTAACAGAACACACATTTTTATAATAAAATTCAATGATTTACAAGCGTTGTTCATTTGTAAGATGATTAATGGTTAAATTATAGACCAAACTGAAGATGTTTGACAGTGAAACAAAACACGAACCGTGCGTCAGCTGTTTAAACCAACTGTTTAAAAGGATAATAGCTAAAAAATCACCCGTTACTAAGTGTGATTGCCGTTCACTAGGTGTGAAGTCCAAGCTGTGAGGCTTTTTCTGAGGGAGGAAGAGTGGAAGATACGCTATCAATGGGATGGATTAAAAATAGATGTAAAGGTGAGCCTGGGTGGCTCCCGAACTCAACGAAAAAACAAAGATCATTGAGCAACACGCGATCATAAACAGTGTTTTTTGTACCGAATTGTCACGGGAGATGAGAAACGGTGCCTATACATCAATATGTAGCAAAGAAAGGAGTGGGTGGCTCCAGAAGATATGCCATAGCCGAGAGTCAAATCGGATCTTCATCCAAAGAAGATTATGATATGTATTTTCTGGGTGGCTCCAGAAGATATGCCAAAGCCGACAGTCAAATCGGACCTTCATCCAAAGAAGATCATGATATGTATTTTGTGGGGCTGGGAGAGCATGGTGCTCTAGGAAATGCTCGACACAACCACAACAAGGAGCTCTACATTGCCCAGCTACACCGCGTGAATGATCGTGAATAAAATGAAATGGTCAAGCCATACTCCTTCACGACAACGCCAGGCCCTATGTTACACAAATCGTCAAAGCCGCACTCCAAGAGCTCGGAAGGAATGAAGGTTTTCAGCATCCATCGCATTCTCCGGACCTTGCACAGACCGTTTACTATCTTTTCTGCGCCCTGTCAAACCATATGAAGGGTGTTACCTTCGATAGCATAGAGGTCCTTAAAAACTGCCTCAACAACTTCTTTGCCACCAGACTTTTTGGTGGAATGGCTTCAACAAATTGGTCGAGAGGTGGGAAGAGGTTGTAAACAAAAACCAGCAGCAACATTGATTAACTTATTGATATATGTAATTATTTTTTTTTTTTTGTTTAAATGAAAGGCTTTGGTAAAAACGCTACGAAGTTATTCCCCAACCGAATAGCTTTAAAAATATTGCAGACATGCATTTATTATAAAAAGAAATCGTTTCATACCTGCTCTTAATTTACTCACACTTAGCCACTGAAATTATAATGATAAGCTGCCTAACGTCATCCACAACCACCGACACATTTTCGCCAATTAATAAGCAGTTGTCACTCATTTCGCTTTTATTTCGATATAAACTTAATTGCCTGAATTGTTTATGTAAAAAACTTTCACTATCCTCACTTTAAAACGTCTATAAAACAAATTGTATGCAATTTCTAAAATTCTTTGCACGCACGAACATGATTGCTAACTGCTGTTAAGCTGCATGTAATTTGAGCACGAGAAATGTTAACTGTGTTAAGGAGCATGGGAATGTTAAAGAACATGGCAATGTTAACATAACAGTGAAATCTCTTGTTTTGAATATTTTCAATGTTAATACCACATTTTTGGCGAAATGTAAAATTCATAATGCAGAAATGCTAATTTTATATACAGTAGATTCTGTTTTTATGCGGTCTTGAAATAGTGCGGTTTTTTTTTTTAAATTAAAAAATGCATGTCGACCTATCGGGAATTGTACATATAAACAAGATTCTAAACCAGCTAAGCAAAAACTCATCACAGATTATATTAAAAATGCTAACCCTACAAGTATGGAACCGCCTGCATCACCATCCAGATCAGACGTGTACATTTCCTCAAGTGACGGAAGTGATTTTACGCCAAATCCTAAACGAATGCGCAACATGCGGGTATTGTATGATTCTATTTCTGACGCTGTAAATTTACTTTTTGATTCTTACGTTTCTTAAATAAAGATATAATTTTCAAAAATACAATTTTTTTTTATGCGATTTTATTACATTATTTCAGATAGGTTCGGTTCTTAGCACTTTCGAAACGTATCTATAGTTTTACAATAGAACTGGTAGCTTTTTTTATGCTGTTTTTTTATGCTTTTTCTTGCGGAACGTACATATATACCGCATAAAAACAGAATATACTGTACAAAAGTTTTCTTTCTGTGTACGAGCATTCGGTTTTTACACCACACAGCACCACATCAGTGACATCAACTACACATCTCTGCCAGCTACGTAAATCTGTGCTACTTGTACTATTATAAATTTACAAGCACTCGAGAACACATTCCTATTATGTATTAAATTCTAAACTGGGCATGATTTGTCATAATAAAAGGGATACTCCCAGTACAATAATGTGTGTACTACAAGTAACATAAACTAGGAAAATATTTATTTTAAAATCTTATCTGTATTTTTTTTTTGGCATTTTATTGCGCGCATTATAAGCTCGGACAAGTTGTGACTTGTTGGAATACATTTTTTCAAACTAGCATTACCAGGGTATACTTGTATATGTGCAGTATTAATACTTACATATATATGGGGCTTATTTTAACTTTTATTGTGACTCTCAGAAGTTTCCAGAGACTAACTTTTTTCTTTTCTTCGTTCACAGCGAAAATTGTTCATTGCTTCTTCCTGTTTCTTTCTACTTTTATTCATACTTTTTCTTTCTACTTTTCTATCCAGCCAACGCCGAATTGATATACCGTGTACTCATGCTGCAGGAGACAGTGGGACGTGCGTTGAAAATCTCACAAGAAGCCGCCGCACGCATGGAGGAACTACAAATACAATTGTCCGTGTTGCAGCGCCAGTGTACTTACCGCGACCGGCCGCTCTGCGACACGTTGCGGATACGAAGTTTTGAAGAGAATGGCATTATTGATGCACTCAAGACGGTTGGTTAGCCGAATGTTTTTGATTGTAGTTAGATATGTTGTTGCTTTTGTTGAATTTTTATTTTTGTAGCAGCAGCGACGTTTGACGTTTATTTGTGCGTTTTTTTTTTACTTTAATATACATATGTACATACATATATTTTTTTCTTTTGCTGCCTGGTTTAGTCGGCCGCGCAGCTGTGCAATGCTTTGAGTAGTAGCTCCGCTGGCATTTGGCATTTGACAAATGAAATTTTCATTTCACGTTTGCGCTTCACACTTTTGTATTTTTTTTTTCTTTTTTTCTTTTTATTTCACTTTATTTTGTAAAGTTATGACAGCTATTTTGAGCTATGCTCTTGTATTTCACTTTCTTTACTTGTGTATGTATTTTCCTGATAACTCCTTTGCTTTATTCCCCGGTAATATGTCAGCTGCAAGAGGACCAGACAATCTTTCGTATGCGCTACTTGGGCGAAATTGAATTTGGTGCGACTGTCAAGAATTTGACATCTGAAGTTGGTGTGTCACGTTCAATTTTCAGTAATTTCCCGCAACAAGTTAAGCACGACACAGCTTATGAACGGAA
This sequence comes from Anastrepha fraterculus, assembly GCA_037575425.1. NCBI lineage: Eukaryota > Metazoa > Arthropoda > Insecta > Diptera > Tephritidae > Anastrepha > Anastrepha fraterculus. The sequence continues at coordinate 3,116 of JAYXIM010013368.1, read as the reverse complement.
TTGTGAGTAGTGAATCATTTTTTTGCTCCATTTGATTGGTAAGTGCAGCTGTAGGCCTAAGAAACGGTTACACCGATACGCGTGAGGGTTAACATTAGTCGTAAATACGAGGATATATTTATATATATCTGTACATATGTAGTACATCAGGAAGTCTGAATAAGAAAGCCGTACCTATGCGTATTCAATCCTTTTGCCTTCCGCTCAAAGCTCGCTTGCGTAGTGAGCAGCAAAATAACAGATAAGCAAATTTAGAAAACAGAGAGCACACGTGAAGCATGCATGGAAATAGCAATTTTTCGAAAAAATATTTATTTTATTTTATTTATTTAAGGGGGGACGCCAGTGTGGGGGGTTAAAAAATAGTCGATTTTTGGGAATTTTTTTTTTGATTATTCGAGGATCGTACAAAAGGCAATTTATTATATATGTATTAAACAATGTTGATGTAAATTTTTATTAAAAAATATTGAAAATTTCCAAATTTATGTAAATAAACGTAACGAGTTAAAAAAAAATGACGTCATCTGGTGGCAGCGATACAGCAATGAATAATCATCAGGAATCAAAAATCCAAAAGTTTTATTACTCTACACATTAGTGGCTATCGTTGTACGTAACCGGTTTTTTTTTTTTTGACAAAATGGTGGTGATTTGAATTTCGATGCCTGTTTTTCACCATTTTTTTGATTTTCATCAGGCAAAAAAAAATAGTTATTTTCAAAATTTTGAACATCGGCTACGTACAACGATAGACAATGCGAAAAAAAATGTTTATCACATTTTCTTAAGTAAAGGGTTATTTTTTAAGAGCTATAGGAAAGTTTTTCAAAAAAACACACGCAAAATTCAGAAAAATGCATGAAATTTTTATTTAAATCGATAGTACAGTCCATATAATTTAATGTTTGAAGATTGTTTAATGCAAATGTTGACCGCGACTGCGCTTCAAATGGTCCATCCGCTTAGTCCAATTTTGGCATACTCTTTCCAATCTTTCAGCCAGTATCTCACATATAAATGCTTTAATGTTGTCTTCCAATGCGTTAATTGAAGCAGGCTCGTCTGAATAGACATAAGCTTTAACATAGCCCTACAAAAAATAATCTAAAGGCGTTATATCGCACGATCTAGGTGGCCAATTGACAGGTCCCGAACGTGAAATAAAATGTTCACCGAACTCGCCTCTCAACAAGTCCATTGTTACGCGTGCTGTGTGGCATGTGGCACTGTCTTGCTGAAACCACATGTCATGCAAGTCAAGCTCTTGCATTTTGGGCACAAAAAAGTTGGATATCATTTTACGGTAGCGCTCACCATTCACAGTTATGTTACGATTCGCAGTATCTTTGAAGAAGTACGCTCCAATGATACCTCCAGCCCCAACTGTCACCTTTTCTGGATACATTGGTAGCTCTTGCAATTCTTCTGGCTGGTCTTCACTCCAAAATCGACAATTCTGTTTATTTACGTAATCATTGAACCAAAAATGAGCTTCGCCGCTGAGCACAATTTTTCGATAAAAAAGCGCGCGATAAACTTTCTTAACAGAACACGCATTTTTATAATAAAATTCAATTATTTGCAAGCGTTGTTCGTTTGTAAGACGATTCATGGTTAAATTATAAACCAAACTGAAGATGTTTGACAGTGAAACAAAACACGAAACGTGCGTCAGCTGTTCAAACCAGCTGTTCAAAAAGATAATAGCTAAAAAATCACTCGTTAGTTATACTAACAATTTATGCGAAAAAAAACATCGATTTTTTTTAATTTTTACAGTGGCGTTCCCCCGTAATGCAGAGTAATAATGAAAACTTCAAAATCGTAAAGGAAGAAAATAATACTCAAATTCTTCAGTAATTTTTGATTTATTGGAGTTTGAAAATTATTTTTATGATTTTTTATCCTTTTTACCCCCATAAAGACGCCCTTTTTGTAAACTTATGCAATTTATGTCAAGAAAAACATTCCAGGAGCGGCTAGTTTCGATATAAAAAGATCTTTACAAATCGAAGCATTCTGCGCAAAGTTATTTTTATTATTATTATCAGAAACATATCGACTGATGCCGTCACGCCAATGATATTATGGGTATGCTCCCACTAAAATAGGCCTCCCCTCTTCGGCTGACTTCCTCCCGATTTGGACTACATCGAGGGTAGAGCCGCAATTATGGTTATCAACTACATACAAAAGAAATCTGCGTCCAGGCTCTCTACCTATGACGTGTGGAGGTTATACGTCGCTGATAGTCTCGATTACTTTCGTTATGAAGCAGAGGGACTTCGATAGTGTGCGGTATTGCCATGTGCATTCCGTCTTGCCTGTGTATAATATTGTCTTGAGTCGTTATCTCAAGCGCCTGTAATTGTCGTCGGTACGCCTGAGTCGACCTCCTCTGGAACACTGTATTTCATGTTCAATTCAGCACTTGTCGCGGGTTGTTCGGTGTGATCAGATGCGACCCTGGGCAGTGATATTATTTTGCTCTGGCTATTGTTCGCCTTTCTTCGCCCTGCTTGCGTAGCGTACGCAATACTTGCTTGGCAAACTTGCATGTAGCATCCCAGCAATGGTGCCTATTAAATATGTCTCACTTGGCTGTCTTCCAAGGATCGTGGCTAATACCCCACGTTCTTTTGCGAATCTTGGACAGTAAAAGAGTACGTGTCGCGCGTCATCAAACTTCTCTGTGCTGGCTGGAGAGTAATGAAGCCGAGAGACCAAACCTATGCAGATAATCCAAGATGCAGCCGTGTCCGCTCAGCATGGGAGAGAGGAAGTAATCCACTTCTCCGTGTCTTCATCGTAACCACGTAGCAAAGTTAGGGATGAGTTCGTATGTTCAACGACCTTTAGAAGAAAGATCCCACCTTCGCTGCCATTCTTTAAGTGACGCAATTCGCTTTTCAAACTTTTGGTCCCTTGTTGGTTTTGCGCCCTGCCTACGATAGAGACGGTTTAGTTCACGTGCTCGGATATCCAGTGGGATTTTTCCCGCAATCACGCAAATTGCATCCTCCGAAACTGTCCGCTTAGCACCGTCTACTCGCAAAGCACTCACTCTATAAACCTTCCTGGCCTCCCGTAGATGTGTTTCTCAGGCTTAGGAT
>JAYXIM010013367.1:0-49787 GCA_037575425.1 Anastrepha fraterculus | reverse complement strand
TAATAGAGTTACAGTTAAGCAGAATTCAGATACCACAGCGAAGAGTTTACTTAAAGTTTTGTAGTCTTAAGTCTGTAAGTACATAACGTAGTATATACATACACCTGCGTTCAACATAATAGGAGCGCGATGAATTACCACATTTTAATTTTGTATGTATAATTTTTTTTTATAAAAATAAAGTGCATTTTATAACAAAAATAAAGGCGCAAACTTGTTTACAAAATTCACAAAAATTTAACAAATTCAAAAAATATAGTTATCAAAATTTTAAACTTTCTGTTCTAAATTTGTAGAAGAATTGTGGATATGCATTTTTATAGCGTCGTTGATTTTTGAATTTTTTTTCGCTGGAATGTTGAGCATTTTCTTCTATGTAAAAAACTACCGAACATGTTCTTTATATGGAAGAAAATTATTTTTTAAAAATTCTAATCAAAAATTTGAAATTTTGTTGGCATTTTTTTTAATTTGTAAAACTTTTGTAAATTTTGTAAAAAGTTTAGAGCTGTGAGTGATTTTTATTTTAGAATGCAGTATACTTTTATAAAAAATTAAAAAAAATGGGTAGAACTTGGTAGTTCGTTGGGCTGCTATTATTTTGAGCACAGGTGTGCATTAGGGTAGAGTGAAAGTGTTTTTCTTTTTAATCGCCTTTGGCAGACCTACAGAAAGTTGTCTTTTAAAATAGGTAAAACTTAGTAGTTCGTCGGACTGCTGTTATTTTGAACACAGGTGTACATTAGGGTAGGGTGAAGATGTTATTTTTTTTGGCTTTGGCCGTTGGCAGACCTACGAGAAAATTGTCTTTTAAGCTCAAAGAAATTAAAAAATTGTTTTCCTCATCGTGTATAAAGAAGTCTCGCGACATTATTAAGTTATGAACAAACGGACAAAGTCAACCTTGCATTTTTTAAAGTAATTTGAAGTTGAGGAAAACTTCTTATCGCAATTCTGATAGCCTTAAGTTTTCATTTAAATGTTATCCACTTGTAATATATCAAGAAAAACGTGACAAATGACGAGCTGTCATATTATATGTATATATAGGGTGGCGCAAAATTAATCACACTATAGGAAGATTTACAATTTTTGCAAATATTGTTTGACCCTTGTGGATTAGACAGCTGTAGTACACAAAATAACAGGTAATGAAAGTTAAAAAAAATCAGTTTTTTCATTTAGTAAAAAAAAAAATGATAAAAAACTAATTATCAAAAAACAATTATCAAAACAAAAAATTATTAAAAATAAAATTATAACTAAAAAATTATTAGTAAAAAAATTATTAAAAACAAAAATTATTAGTAAACAAATTATGAGTAAAAAAATTATTAAAAAAATAATAATTAAAAAAATAATAATTAAAAAAATAATAATTAAAAAAATAATAATTAAAAAAAATAATTTGTGATTTGACCATTTGTATCCAACGTATCTATTTAGTATGACGTTATGAAATATTCTCTTCTTTGTAACTTATTTGAGGAAAAAGTCGGTAGCTTTAAATGCTATAATCGCTATTGGCTGTGTCAATGTGACAGTTGTCATTCGTTTAATGGGAGTATAGATAGTTAAGTAACTATTACATTGGTTTCTGTGTCAGTATAATTTTTGACCTCATCTATTCGCCACTTCTCTGCTTGATTAGTTTGACGAAAAATTTCCATGTGAAAGCAAAAACAAAGTTATCGAACAAGATTCGCCGCTAACGAAAATGGTTATACCTCATAAAACTGGTATAACTCACTGTTTTACAAACAAATGTAATTTTAGGCAGCTCTATTACAGCGCTGCCCAGATTTTTTTAATATACCAGTTGCTTTATCTATTCGCCACTCCGTAACGCCTCTTATTTCAAAGTTGCTGAGGCTGGGGACTCCAGAAAGCTAACGTTTTTTCTCTCTCTTGTGGGTATAATGTGTTATACAGGGTACTCTCTCCTAACGGACACCTCTCTTAAACAGACTCCTCCCATAAGCGGACATTTTTTTCAGGGACATCCTTAGGGATTTTTTAAAGTTTTCTGTTTTGAGTGGATCCGAACACTTTTTCCCCTCACCAAAGATATTTTAGTTCTATCATAAGCGGACAGCTTAAAAACTCTGCCTTGGAGTTATCAAAATCAATAAATTTGTTATGTGTTGTTTATTTCATTCAAAAAGCGTGGACTGTTATACCGCAGAGGATGAGCTTCCACTATCGGCAGTTGCTCAGTTCACCAAAATTATTAATCTATTTAGTTCAGAAACCAATTCAAGTTGACGTCGAAACTATATTAATTTAGGTAATCAAGTCTTCATAAATGATGAAGAAACAAAAAATATAAATACTGAAGTGACAACACTCGTTGGTCAACTCTTCTAAAGATGAATTAGAAAATGCGACTGACAACTAATTCACTGCTTATAAAAAGGCTTATTTAGCAACGAGAAAACTAAATACTCTTTCTTTATATCACAGCGACCGCAAAGGCGTTCAATTGCTTAATGATCTTCATATATACCACCAGGGTATTGAAATTAAAGGAAAAACTCGCGAAACTAAAATTTCTGACTTTTTAAATGAATTTGAATACGTGCACAAGAAAATTTGTTTTACATTTGTCGATTGTTTACAAATTCTGTTTATTTTAACAAATACTTATGACTGGTTTTGGAAATAAAACTGATTAAATATTAAAAATCACTCACAAATTATTTTAACTTTTTTTAGACTTTTCTCATAAGCGGACGAATCCCAAAGAGACAAGTTTTTCAGTCCTTAGGAGTCCGCTTAAAAGGAAGTACACTGTATTTGTGAAAGCCCTTAACGCAGCGCCATTTGGTTAGTAACCAGTTAGTATTAGTATAGTTTTGCGCAGTCATTGTTAAGTTTCACGTTTAATACCAAAGTTAGCAAGGCAGACAAAAACAGGTGCACATTTAACTTAAATTTGTATATACGAGCGCATTGATTATATTTTGATAAAAATAGATTTAAAAATCATACTGATCATCTAAAGCTGCACATGCCAACGGCTTTAGAGAAGGTTAAAGAAGATAAACGCACAAAGCTTAAGACTTCGCCAAAGAATCCAACCGCTGAATACTGCGCCCAAGAATTTTACAACCAAAATTTTCACCAGTCATGCAACGAAACATAAAAAAAAATTCTGGAAAATAGACAGAAGATTAGAAATTTTTTTTTAAATATGTACAAAATAAGTAGGTGGAACCAACTGCTCTAAAAAAATGTTTTTAAAGTAATGTACTTTACTTAAAATAAATAAATAATTGGCGCGTACACTTCTGTTAGGTGTTTGGCCGAGCTCCTCCTCCTATTTGTGGTGTGCGTCTTGATGTTGTTCCACTAATGGAGGGACCTACAGTTTCAAGCCGACTCCGAACGGCAGATATTTTTATGAGGAGCTTTTTCATGGCAGAAATACACTCGGAGGTTTGCCATTGCCTGCCGAGGGGCGACCGCTATTAGAAACATTTTTTTTTATCAATTTTGCTTTCACCGAGATTCGAACCAACGACCTCTCTGTGAATTCCGAATGGTAATGTACTTTACTTAGTGCCCTAAAAATTTATGAAAGAAAATATTTTGTACATTTTTTTAAATATTAATCAAGAGCGTAAATAATTATTTCAAATGATATGGCAGTAAAAAGTGGATGTACCATTACGCTTAGTCAAAAAAAAAACAAATACTTTAAGCCTATTATTCTTTCCACAAAGTCGTTTATTCCATTGTAGATAACTTAAGTGTGCTCCTGCCGTTTTTGAGGCAGAGCTCGGCGATAAGAATTATATACCTGCCATAAATTCTGTTACAAGTTAAGTCCGTTATAGATATGAAATTATGTATAGTACTTTTTTAATGAAGCTAGTTTTATTTAATCATGTAAATATTAAAAAAAAAATTCAAATTTCGAAATTATCACCATTTTCCTTTATACAAGCCTTCAAACGATTAGGCCGTTCAGCTATTGCGGCACGCGCGGTTTTCATGGATATTGACGTCGCTGATTGTTTGAGACTCTCCAAATTTCTTTGAGGTCTTCGACATGTCATGTTCTCCAATTCTGACCACAAACTGTAGTCCAATTGATTCAGATCTGGACTACCAGACGCTCAATCTTCTGCAGCTATGAAGCCAGGAATATTGTTTTTAGTCACTGCTAGTGGGCTGGAGCAGAATCTTGCTAAAAGATTCAATGCTCTCCATTGAAGAGAGTACTGCTCAACTGCTTCACCACGCCTTCTAAGACTTTCTCCTGGTACATTTTTGCACCGATCTTAACAATTTTTTGCAGAAATGAAGAGATGTGACGCCTTTACAAGACACTCCCCACCAAACCTTACGGAGGCTGGATGGATGGTGGCCACGCTGAACCCTTGGAACAACATTTTTTGCGTCTTTAGAAGTTTTAGCATAGATTTAGTCGCTTTGCTAATTAAAAACTTCTTCAACAGTGAACATTTTCTCATCTGTGCAAAGAATATTTTCATGGCTGAACCATCGAAGAAGCTGCTTGCATCTGTCAAGTCTAATCTTCTTCAAGCGCGTTGTTGGCCAGTTGATGGCCAGTTGAGCGACGGAAGGCTTTCATGTGGAGATCATCTCTAATTAGTCTTGACATGGATCCGGTCGATACATTCATATCCCTGGACAGGATTTTTTGCTCTCGAAGGGGATTTCTGCGAATTCTTTTCGAACGGCTTTTATGGCTACACTGGTTGGAAGCACGCGAGGATGATCACTTCGTTTTCTGTCTCTCACTTCAGACGTTTGGGAAAACCGATTGATCGTGCGGGAAACAAACATTCTCCAAATATTTAGTTTTTTCAGCAATTCGTAAATCTCACTTGCACTTTAACCAATATTTTGTAAGGCAATCACCGCAATGCGAATTTCCTTAGCTCCCCACTCCATTGTTAACAAGCGAGGTTTGCCACGAAACTGAGTATAATTTATAAATAGACGGAACTTTTTTCTTCGAATTTGTTCTCGCCATAGGCATTATATTATATAATTTGTCACAGAACTTATGGCAAGACTAAAAAATTTCGGTTTTGTATTATCATTTTAAGTTCACAAGCTCTTAAAAGAACACCCGATGTAATTCAAATTTGAATTTTTCCGAAATTCTGTAATTGCAATTCAAGATTAGTTCAATTGAAGCTTAAGGGGTTAGGTGGGTTTGAAAATTTCAAAAAATCGACTTATTTTTTTTTGTCTTATTAAATAGTATAATATGTTTAAAATATTCTCCTAAAATTTCAAATTGATCCGAGTAAAATTCTACGAGATAGACCCTTCAGAAGTTCCGCCCATCAGGCCATGTCAGTGCAGCGTTTCGTTTTTAAACGCGTTTATCTCAAAACTCGATTTTTTAAGTCGGTGGACACGATTTCTCGAAAAGTTATGAAGCGATTTTGTTCAAATTTTGCACACATCTTTGGAATAACATTATCAAGTTATTGAACGAAGGATTTTTTTTTTTATTACAACTAATTTTTTCGAGCCAACACATGACGAAAATTTGACCAAAAAATGTGTTTTTTTGTTCAAAGTCTGTCAAAAATTCAAATTAAACTTTTTTTTTCCTTCGTCCAGTAACGAGATTTATCCATGTACTAACGAAATATTTTTGGTTTTTTGATTTTAGATGAACCAATAATGAGTTATGCTGTCCACGGCAAGAGGATTTTTTTGTGAGACGTTAAGGGAGATGAGGTACCAACGGCTGAGTTTTCGGAATTTTTAAATAAAAATTTCACAAAATACTGTTTAAATATGTATCTTTGATATGCTGAATTGTTTAAATAAAATATATGATTGCATATATTAAAAAAAAAATAGTAAAAATACCCTTTTTTTGAACCTCTGTAACCCACCTAACCCCTTAAAAAACGTAATCCTAGACGCAATCAATTGCACAAATAATTCTTATCCCCCCGCTCTATTCTGAGATAACGCAAATATGCGTCGGAATTTTTGTATGGCGTCCTTTTAAACTTCTCTTTAGCAAGTATTACATATTTTTCCTTTAACTTCGTTCTCCTTTATGCATTTATAGTATGATTTTGTTTGTTCATATGTCCCAGTTTTCACTCACCTCGATTCTATAGTTTTCCGTGACAACAAATAGTTGCTTATTTTGTAAATCACAGCCACCAATCGTAGTCTTGGTTATCGGCTCATACTTGTGTATTAAATGGGCGGACTCGTCTAAAATCTGTAAATACAAATTTTACAAAAAACCAATTTTCCACTTCTAAATGCATACTCCGCATACCCAAAATACACAGCTTTCAAAAACAATTAGCATTCGCCCAGCCGCTAGGCGAAAGCACCGCTTAATTTTACCATATGTCAATACAAATTGGTTGTATTGACCACAACCAAGATCTGTGTAAATCACTAACTCAAACTCACTTGCCGCAATCAGCGTGTCCTCATCGAGCAGCTGTAAGAACTCAATCGATTGATTCTTAAAGGCCGAAGTGTGAAGCTGTTCACGTGTACTCAAATCAAATAAATCGCCATTCGCTAAGCCCGCGATTGCCTTCTTTCCGCACAAAGTAATGGCGGTGATGGTGTAGGGCCACTGCTTTAATACTTTATGACCGTCGGTATCGATTTTATGTAACTGTAAATTGATAGAAATTAAAATTGGATTGTATATCTTAAGCTATGCGCACACACCTGATTCCGCGAGTCCACTGCCAATAAAGTCGTCTCTTCATGCTCGTATTGCACTGCAAACAATTTGCCACCCTTCAACCAAACATCTGGGGCCATCTGGAAGTCTATCATATCGCGATATGCATCATATCCCCTCAATTGTGTTGGTGTTGCACGATGTGACCAGCCGAGCAACGTGCCAGTGCCATCACTGACGCTTAATGCAAATAAATTCAAGAGCTTGCGCTTACGCGAACCACAAGCCACCATATATTTGTACTTGGCATTATCCAGCGGATGTACATCAACGCAAATGATATCTTCGTTGACATTTGTTGTTAGCACTTTCTTGCCCATTTCAATATCAAAGATAATCAGACCACTGTTTGTGCCCAAAACGAGTTGTTTACGCCCTTTGATGTGCAACAACTTAGCACAATTGATTACCTTACACTGACCGTCAGCAATAAATTCGGTTTCTTGCAGCAGATACTCCACATGACCAACTTGGTTTATAGAACTGCTGGTGAACCGTACAATGCAATTGCGACAAACTAATAGTTGTTCGTTGCGCGATAGTTGGATAGATTCGATGAAATGGGTGAATGGTTCAAGACCGCGTTGTTGCGAATAGTCTCTGCCGTCGAAAATGCGTATTTCGCCCTTTGTGTTGCCAACTACATAGTATCGGCCAAAGACGAGGCGTACAATTGAAATGGTTTGCATTTCGGTTTTCAAAGATGGAAATGATGCGGAATAGAATGTTTTACTGTCGCTATTCCATTGGATATGACTGATTTCACCATTCTTATGTGCCAAATACAAATTGGGTTCTTTGCCCTTCTCACCACAAGACAGCTCGAAGGCAGTAATAGGTTTGAAGAGGTAGGCACGCGCAGTGATGTTACTGCACTCGATTATTTTTTCCTGTGGACGCGAAAATGAATCAGACTGTAGGAAGAAATAAGAAAAGAATAAGGTAAATATCAATTTGAGTACAGAGCGAAATATTTTTTAGATAGGATAAATTTAATAATACATACCATAAATAAAAGCTTATAGCATTTTCCTCGCGAAATTAGAGAATTGGGGTTCACTTGACTACCAGTGATCTGAGTGGAATTCTTGTCAACTCAGCGAGTTCTGGGCAGGTATCCCGACTTGCAAAGTCACCAGATGTTATGGTGAAAAGATTTTTATTGGGGTGGCCAATATCAGACCGTTAGCCGGTTCTCAGCGGATTTGACAAAATCAGCGGATGGGCTGACGTAGAAGTTATTTTTTATTTTTATTTTTATATTTTTAAAAGCTGACATAATTATAAAATTATAAGTAAACTCAAGCAAACGCAGCGCTAGAAGCAGAGGCTTTCGGCTGGGACGTAGAAGTTATGAATCGGTTTGTTTACGAAAAAACTAACAATGCGTTAATGATACACAAAAAAACTTTACACTATATCACTTCGTTGCCGTCTGAACAACGGCAGAATGGACGAGTGCGCGAATACATGTGAAATGATCGAGTACAAATCGGTTGGCGAATCACCCCCGTTACGTGGCAGCCGAAATTCCCCTCACAATTTGTTTTTTCACCATAGTAATCTATTACACAGGTCGGCAATGTTTTGTCCTATAAAAATGTAGGGTCATTTCCGAAGTAATTTTTTGCGTAGAATCCGAATCCGGGGTTTAAATTGCTCTATCACGTCAGGATTTTGAGATATCCTAACCTAAAAGTGCAAAAAAACGCTGTTTTTGCCCATTTTTGAGGTTATGTAGCTACTCAGATTTTGCTCTTCATAAAAAGGTAAGCATAGTATTTTAAAGTATAAGTCTTCCTCTTTTAAATGCCGTTGAGTTTGCTCAAATATCTTTATTTTTCATTGAGATATCGCATTTTGAAGTTTTTTTTATTTTTTTTTGTGCGACTATGTCGACCGTATCACGTCTCATGTTATCTCAATGGATTTTCGAATATCGAAAAATTTACAAACATGGAAACTTCAGTTTTTTGCACTTTTAGGTTAGGATATCTCAAAATCCTGACGTGATAGAGCAATTTAAACCCCGGATTCGGATTCTACGCAATAAATTACTTCGGAAATGACACTACACTTTTATAGGACATTCCGAACTCATTTTTTTACAGACCTGTGTTATCGTTGGTCAGATGGTTTTGTTGTTGTTGTTGTAACATCTTCTATCTCATCTAACAGTAAGCCCATAATCATGCTGTTTCGACGGGTTGATTCGAAGGGAAGAGATGAGATTTGGTATTACTTCGATCCTTTTTTGCAACAGCTGTCTGGAAGATGAAGTGGCATCATTTCAGCACCTTTTCCTCAGCTGCCCTCCTCCAGCGGGATTAATATTAAGACATCTTAGCTCTAATTTTTTTAGTACGCCTGTGGATATAGCAGATTTAGATACTGCACACCTGAAGAATTTCACCAATATGAAGCGGATAACACAACTGTCAGTACCGTTCCAGTTGGTGTATATGACAGGCAGTTCTAAGCCATCGAAACGACCTGGATTTACACGTTCCCACGACAGTCGGTTCTACGTAACCGGAACGACTCAGTTTTATATACAGCCAAGGACGGTCACTTCAGCAGAATTCCTCGTATACGCATGGAGAATTTGAATGCTGCTACAACAACAACAAAAACAACAACAACAACACCAACAAAACAATAACCTGAATTTACAGATACGGTGCACTAGACAGGGCTAGTTTACATCCAACATATGTCGAGCATGTGAAGGAACATCGCACGATACTAACCACCTTTTAACATGCCCCATCAAACATACTCACCCAACCCCCTCTCCCTCTGGACCTAACCAGCAAGCTTCCTGTGTCTACCGTTAAATGAGCTAGACGAGGACGACCGGTAACTACATCGCACTGACAGGGTGTAGTATGCTACTACTACAACAACAACAAGAACAAGAACCTGGATTTACACGACGACAGGAATCATCGTTTGGTTTTTTTTTCAAACACCCCCAGGGAGCGTGTGTGTCTTTCCTATTTTTCCCACATTTCCCCTTGTTATGGTTTCACAAGAGACTCTGTTAGGGACAACCATATAACCTAACCTGAAAGTCTTATCGTAGCTATAAGAATACTTTATACACTCACCCTTCGCCGATCCGTACTGCAGTCACCCGGTATACACCAAAATTTCATATCGCCATTACTACACAAGGCCAGTAAAATGTCGCAGTTGTTCTCCCTAAAGAAACGAGCATCAACAACAGTCGTTTTAACTAGTACCGGATCCTTTAATTTGACGGAATAAGTATTCCATTTCAATGAAGTGTTGACCAATAAAATATTTTTGCTTTCTTCCAATACAATCGAAGAGCGTTCATGATCAAGCAATATAACTTTTTTGGGAGTACTGGGTAGCGAAATAATATTATGACGTTCATGGAAGCAGCCACTATGCAGGGAGGGTAAAATTAAAATGGTTTACATTTTCAGTGGTAACTTCAAAATAGTTCGTATGGACAAAAGCTACTTACTACTGTTCAAACCACGTGTAATCTGGAAATGCAGCCGCCTGTATGCGCGCTTCATAGCCCACCAAGCCACCCTCCATGAGCGCGCATTGCAAGAGTGTAGCATCATTCGATTCTTGCATTGTCTTTTCGATGTTTGGTAAAAATTCACGTATGGCACGAAATACTTTTCGCCGCTCCGAATCAGGGGCTGTGAGTTAATTAATGCAGATGGTTCAGTGTTGTTAAAAAATGTAGTTTTTTCTGTAAACTAGAAAGACAACACAAATTAACTATTTACCAATATAATGTCGAAAAGTTTCCAAGTCGACAATTGTGTTGAGCAGGTCGACGGTGCGCATTTTTTGCTCTAGGAAACCATAATCCAAATAGATTTGTTTGAAGTAGTGCGTCAGTCCAGATTTTTTAAGATGATAACCGATGCAGAGGAAAAAATAGAAATCATGTATGTCACGTTGGAAGGGCAACACTTCTTTGCGCGCCTCCAAATCCTCGACAAAGCTACAGTTACAAAAAAATAAAAGATATTGATTTATAAAATAAATGGATGAAATTACATTTGGCTATTCAACTCACTGATAATATGCAAGCAACTTTTTGTGCATATGCGCCATATCTTCGTCGGTCACTTCATCTCTTTCTTTAATTTTGCCATATATAAAGGGTAGCTTATAGACGATATCACCAACTTCTGAGGTGGACTTTTCCAAAAAACCGTGACGATGTAACTTTTCCAAATCTTTTTCACACTTACGACCAGGCCAAAGCGCGGCGATCACCTAAAGCGGGGCGAAAACACAGTACAATATTAAAAATTATGTTTTTATAAAATTTGTACTGTAATAGGAAATATTTCTTACCCTTTTTGGCACAAAAATTCCGTGCGGAAAACACTTGAATATCTTCAAGAATGCTCTTCTTAATTCCGGTTCTAAGCTGTCAAGGCTTTTTTCAATGGCTGCACTGAATTTCTCGTCAACAAGACTGCAAAGGAAAATCAAATCAATCAAGATTAAGTAGACGAAAATTCAATGTGTATGTGGAGCGAAGTGTCGAAAAACAGATACAATTGAGATATGGTTGTTGGTGTAGCAGCATAAACTGTCCCCATACTTGTGTGAGGGATGCTACTGGAGTGACAGTCCTTAGCCGGATATACATCCGGGACGTTAAGGAAAAGTACAACCGAATATTCAGGGAGCGAACATATTTGTTTTTTTTTTTTGTTCCACTGTTGGGGCAAGCACCTTGACGTGTTGCAGAAAGTTAGTGGAAATTCAAAACAGATCCAAGCGCTGAATGGAACTATCGCTCAATAGAATCAGCAAAAACAGCCACAACAAAAAGAAAACAACAACAAGGCGAAGGGATCAGATAGCAGATTCGGAAAATACCACATCGCTGGCCTCCCGGAAGAGTATGTGTCGCTGTTTATTCGACATGCTTCGAGGATGGTGATCCAGTGATCTTGTTGTTGTTGTTGTGACAGTTCATCAAGCACTGCCGGTACGCTGTAGTCGTCGGTCGTCAGTCGTCATCGTCTATCTCATCTAACGATAGGCCCAAAACTCATGCTGTTTCGATGGGGTGAGTCAAAAAGGGTTGGGTGAGTGGTTTTAAGGCGACACGGCGGTTAGGTAATTAGTATCGTTCAAAGTACCTTCACATCTCGGACATATATTGAGTATGTCGAAGTCGAGCCTCTACTGGTTCATCACTTAAAGAAAAGAAAGTGACACAACTGCCATCAGCGATCGAGCAAGCAACTGATCGATCAATTCGAACTGATGACGTGCTTTCAGATCGCCGTCGATACCTGCTAGGTGCCGTAAATCGTCGAGAGACAATGCATCTGAGACTCGTTTGAATAGTCACTAATCAGACAGAAATCCTTTCCTGGTAGCGAGCACCGTTTCTCTCTAACGCTCGTAGAGTGAGGAATCTTCCTACTCCGACAAAGGGAAGAGTAGACGGAGGAGGGGCAAACCCCCAACTTTGCCACTACCTAAACATCCCAACGGCTTCGTTTATTCTGAGGCTGGGCTGAGCGATGCGTGAATAAAATGGTACATGCGCTACGTAGACGAGGGCGCAACTCCTGAAATAGCTCCCTCACTGGCAGGACAATGGCTCTGAAGTACCCAGAACGAAAGCAAAGACACAGTGAGCCTGTAACCGCATCTGTAGCCGAGCAGGAATACAAACATGCAGGACAGAGCTTGCGACCGCATCTAAGCGAATAAACCGGGAAATATTCTCCAGCAAAACATCATCAAAAAGCGGAGAAGCGGGCAGATTACACCGCCGGCAACCATCACTTCCTATAACGCAACCCATTCTTCGATAAAAGATTTCGTCCTAAACGAAGAGATGAACATGACGAAGGGAAAATGTGTTGGGGTGGATGTTAAAATAAACCTCTCGAATACGGCGATCATCATCTTCAATCGAAATCAACAGCGAAACTAAACTGGAAACGGCACACTGAGACAGCCTTGTCCAAAGCAGTAAAGACGCTGATGATGTGCAAACGACTAGCAGGAAAATTCTGGGGATGTAGCCCAATAATCATAAGGTGGATGTACACCTTGACAATCAGTAATAACTTACGAAAGCGGTTGAATGAGACTCGAGAACCGTCCTAGCGACAGTTAGGTTTTAGCACATTATCCCACAGCTAGGATGGAGGTGCTGCTCGAGCTGATACCGATGCATATAATTATTCAGCAGTCAGCCAAGGCGTACCGTATTAAGCAAATGAAACGTGATATCATGATTACCATCGTTTGAGGTTAAGTCTTCACTGGTCCTTGAGACTTAAGCTGTCGCCAAACTAAGTGGCTAAATCTCTACTGGGAGGATATAATAAAAAGTGATTTAAACATCGCATAAAACCCCCGAAGCACAAACTAAGAATGCTTACTGGCATTTTCACTGGTCATGGCAGACATCTGCACAGGCTCGGGTTATAGTCCAATGACTCGTGCCACTTATGTCCAGAATCACTACACCGGCTTTTCTAATACGATACCATCGTAAGAAGAAGTAAACTTCGCGGCCGTGAGGCAAATATGCTCAACCCAACCCAGCGGCATCCTAGGTTCATTGAAGGAACTGGTTCTTGGTGAGTTATTGGGAAAAATAAAGGGCACAAAAGATCCGAAAGTCGAAGTGCAAACCTCAATTTTATTCAAATCAATTCAGGGTCTTGTGTTTATTATTGAATCTGATGTGCATGCTGTTGTTGTTGTTTTTGTTATTGTAACGGCATACAGCAATCTTCAAAATGTTTGGTAAAAACTTCTTAAAGTGATTAAAGTATTTGGCCCATCATACCAGCTACCGGGCATCGATTCGTTCCGGACATCGGACTGTACTCTTTTATAACAAACTTTTTGTAGTCAGAGGTTTGTCATTGCTTATCGAGTAGAAGCGTTACATCTCTTTAGAAAAAAAAACTATATAATGTCTACAGTGGGAATCCATATGACACGCGCAAGCAAATTTAAATATGACAACAGCCAAATTCTCATTTACCGTCAGTACCAGTCATAGATCTATTGAACTAAGAAATTTGTTTGTCAAAATATTCCCTTTTTCTACTCACTCCGATTCTCGCAATTTATCGATCCAACTCTGCCAATTATTCACGTTTTGACTCAAGCTCTGCGCAATTAAACTTAATAGATATGGATGTCCATTGCTGTGAGCAAATATTAATTCTACATCTTTTTCTTTAAAATCTTGGTCCTTCAAATACTTTTCGAAGAGTATGTAGAGTTCCTCACGCGTAAGACCACTATTTAAACGCACCGTTATGCTACGTTTCCTTGCAAATGAGTCGCTAACCTTTTTACTACGCGTAATAACCAATAATTTGCATGGCAAATCAAATGCCTTCAACGCATGCGTATTCTGTACATTTACCAAGACGACAAGACACTTCTTATCCAATTGCTTTTTCAATTCCACGCTCACTTCAGCTATAGAATTTTTGTATACGTGCGTATTTTCAGCGCGATCCAATGAACCATAACTAGCTGGTGACGGAGAACGCACCGATTCAGTTAGCAATAATTTCAAATAACGTAGCATGCGTAAATCTTCTAGTGAACTCGTACATTGACTCATATCGACCCAATGAATTTGGAAATTCATAGCTTTTGCAACATCATAATCGGTGCAGGCATCAATTGCCAACCACTTCTTGCCACAACCAAAATCACTAGCTAATACTACACGACCGACAGGCGGCATAGTTAGTAGGGCATTGCGTAATTTTCTAAACTAAAGAACGAATATTAATTAGTGGAAATATTTACTTTTTTTAATCACACAAAATATTCTTACCGGCATTGAGCGATGTACATTGTAGTCATCATATTTAAGGTGAACTTTAGAGTGCAGAGAGTGTACTAAATCGACATAACGGCTATAGCTGACTTTGTTCACATTGCCGAAATTATTCACCAGCCAATCATAGTCAATGAGCAAAGCTTCCATAAATTTGCATATTTTTGAGGGTTCTTTGTGTCGTAGCACGGCAAATAGGCGGGAAACCTGTTCCTCCCGATAAATCGCCAGGATCTCATTTTGCGAAATCTGTTCATCGCGATAAATACCCTACAGCAAAAAAATTTATTAAAGAATTGTGCAATATATGTATGTGTGTTTTGGTCACTCACAGCGTTTATATATTTTTGCTCATATTTGTTGAATATGTCATGAATGTGTACGTCCCTCAAATCGAAATCTCTTATGAAATGTCCCTTGACAATATCTAAGGCATGATGGCTGCTAAGTTCCTCCACTTCGGTCGAGTCGCTGGTTGGCGAGTTCATAGTGGCTGAAATTATTAAATTGTGTTTGAAATAAAATAGTGTAAATAGTTCTATTTTTTAATATTATTTTTTTTTTTTTAAAGAAATTATATTCCACCAAATTCGATTATTTAATATGAAAATATAAAATAAATAAGTGTAAAAAGTTGCAATAAAAAAGTTAATAAGTATACTCATATTTGTTTCCAAATTTAAATTATTTAGCTAAAAGTGGATTGTAACATACAGTAAATTTAAGTTAACTAATAAATACAAAACTAAAAAATAGTGCCTACAAGTTTGTCTGTCCACTCCTCGTGTTGAGGTGTTGTTGCTGTTGTTTTCCAATGACAATGAATTCGAACGCAGCAACGGCACACCATCCGCCATTCTTGAATTATTGGATTGTGATTCATTTGGCTCGTCCGTTGGTTGAAATATATTTGGTATCATCTCAAAAAAGTGTCTCATACACGGCCACATTTTCAAATAATTCTATACAAATTAGTGCTATGTGAATTAGTGATTTGTTTATAAGAATTTGTGTACATACATATGTATGTATAAGTGTGTAGAGTGTGGATGACCGTAAATGAATGTATGAGGTTTTAGAGGTGTCCATTTGAGTATTTGTTTTATAAAAGCGTATAAGTGTAAGAGTGTATGCGTTTAGTGACATAGACATGACAATAATTATAACAACAAATGTTACTAACTGTTAGTAACAACAAAATACCCCAGGCACACTCCAATTCATATAACCGTCCGCCTTGGGAATGTATTTCGTTATTATCAGCTTTCAGATTCGTGAACTCTACTAGTGTTTCTTTTCTCAACACTGTATCCGAAATATTTACTTTTCTAAGCAGATACTTTGTTGTTTGTATTCTGTAGGCACTTCGAATTTGGTAAAGAATGCAAAACAGGTAATTTAAGCTTTTGCTAATAAATAACTAAATAAACGTTAATGGTGCATTGGCAAGACGCATGAAGTGGCAAGGCATCAGGCTCATAGTAAATGACGCATGCAAATTAATTAAAAAAACACGACAAAACCGCTTTTTTGCCGGGTAGTGGTTGTCAAATGGAATATGTAATACACGTGAAATTATTAGGTTGAATGACCTTCGACAGGTAGACCAGATGACGAAATAGCAAGTGACAGTGATAAATGAACAATCCTATATTTGTGTGGGTGCATATCAGCATTCGCTATGAATTTTCTATTTTGTTAGTCTATTTGCAGTGTTAACAAAGAGGTGGTTTCCCTCCACTTTAGCAATATACTAGGCATGCAAAATGTAAGTGAATAAATGAGACAAAATTAAATTGTGTTAATGCAAACACAGCAGGCGCACAAAACAATAACAGAAAATAATTAAAAATCAAATAAAAACAACAGGTGCTAGTGTGCTTACGCATTTTCCCACTTTTTCCAAGGAGCTTTCAGCTCGTTTGGCGCACAATTTTTACTACAATCACAATTAACTACTTAATAATAGGCAATTAATCATCAAACTCAAAACGAACTTTTATGTTTCTTTATCTTTCGAACGCACTAAATATTTCCTTTGTTCCAATGATCGGAGGCACCGTCAAGGCTCAGACTTGAATTCACAGCACAATTTTTGTCCACAGCACTTGCAATTACTTTACATTGCACCTTTATTGCACTGAATATAATATATATACTGAATATAAAAATACGTGAATAATAATTTCTACCATTCGATACTAGGTATTTATTTATTTAGTCAGAGTTTTTGCAGGAAATAATTGAAAAATACAAGCGAATCAATGCGAGCCTTAACTAATTTTGATTGTTATAAGTAAGGCGAATCTATGAATCAAGGCGAACTCAAACAAGGTGCTTTACATTTTACATTTACATGTATATTGTGTTCACCATTTGAGTGTCATAATTTCATTGAGAATATAAACAAATAATAAAACACCAACAAAGAGCAAGACAATTTTAAATTCTAATCAACAAATCGCAAAAAACAATGCTGCTATAATTTGTTCACCGTCTATTGAATCGCCTTACTAACAATAAGGTGTTAAAATGAATGGATTTTACCAAGGCACATTCATTAAAAGGCGAAAGAAAAAAAAAACAAATCAGCTGATTTACCAACACCACCTTTAATAGATTCGCCTTGGATTTCACACACCTTATACAAGATACTAAAAGTGGCGTCTTCCGAAATCCGGTACTCTATTTTTCGCGATTTTGATAGCCAGCTGACGTCAGCTGAGTTATAAAAACAAAACAAACAAAAGCAGGGGAAATTATGTTTGTCCAAGGTTTTAAATATTCCATGAATGGTTAGTTAATATTGCAATTTGAATATTTGTGACTTTTGAAGTAAACAAACTAATGAAAACGACTTGAGTACTTTTGAATCATCTTTGGCTTCCGCTTATTCTTCCTCTTCACAAACAGGTAATTCCCCTTCCTTTTGTTTATTTATTCATAAACTTAACGACACAGCGAATTCGGAAGGTGCCATCTCTCACTCTATCATTCTTGCTGGCGATTGATGTTTTCAACTAAAAGTTCCCCGTAAAATCGCCTCACGTAAACACCTTACAAACTTTTAGAAACTGGGGTGCCAAAATCTAATTAAAAATTCTTTACACATTTTAGTCTCTGTAGAACTGCTTATGAAATCTCGAAAGTAGTTTATATTACATAAGAAACGTATTTAAAATTAATTTATTCCCAAATTATTGCACAATACATGCGTACAAGTATGTTTATTAGAATAATAATTTTTCCCAGTACGATCAAACGGTAGTAGCTTTAATTCACAATAGTTTAACAATGTCATTAAACCGCATTTTCGCTTTTGGAGCAGCTAGAAATTTGGTGTTTTCACTTCAACGTCCAGCCCAGCATTTGAGGATGTCTTCACTTGAGGAAATTATAGCAAACAACAAACGTAATGGGGAGATCATTTCTTCCATTGCTTCTGAAGTAAGAATTTCACTGTAATGGGAAATATTTAAATCGTCCAATAATATTTATACAAACTTACAGTTGGCGGTGATGCGCAGAGAATTTCTTGCACAAAAAAAACAACAATTACGTGAAGAAAACGTTGTGTTAAAGCAACAAGTTGAAACGGCCAAGCAGCAGCTCATAGCGCTGGAGCTAAGTCATAGTAAAAAGCAAATCCCATTGCCCAATTCACGCGGGCTTTGCACGGAGGTCGGTGTTAATCTGAACGCTGAGCCGAAAGTCAAAAGCCCTAAGGATAAATGTCCGGAAACTAGCCCCGTAGACCAAAAGCAAACAGCGGCAAAGGAGAAAAAACCGAAAAAAGAAAAGCCCGTTGCCAGTGCAAATGTCGCCACCGAACTTCCGGTAGATGCTGGTAGGCTTGATATGAGGGTTGGCAGAATTATTGAAATAGGTCGTCATCCGGATGCAGATAGTTTATATTTGGAAAAAATTGACTGTGGAGAAGCGCAACCACGTACAGTTGTCTCGGGTTTGGTTAAGTTTGTGCCTTTAGAAGAAATGCAAAACCGTTTAGTCATTGTACTATGCAATCTTAAACCGGCCAAAATGCGTGGGGTAACTTCTGAAGCCATGGTTATGTGTGCTTCAACAGCGGATAAAGTTGAAGTACTTAGCCCACCCGCAGGGGCAGTGCCTGGTGACCTTGTACATTGCGAAGGCTACCCGCGCCAACCAGACGCACAACTTAATCCAAAAAAGAAAATATTCGAAACATGTGCGCCAGATTTGAGAACCAATGATCAGCTGGTAGCTTGTTATAAAGGCGCTGCACTTCACGTGCCTGGCAAAGGAAATATCGTCGCGCAAACTCTGAAAAATGTAAATGTGAAATAAATGCGCATCACTAGAATTATTCTTTTAATAATTAATAAAAACGGCATTTGTTAACATAATACAAGTTACATATATGAAAATTTTATTTACTCAAACTCTGTTTTTACATTTGAAAGGATATGGAAATAAATAGATGTAAAGAACAATCAATAAAAACATCGATAACACCTCAAACAAAAAAAAACCAAACCCTATGGAATTAACTAGATTGAGGATGTTGTTCATTGTTGCGGAGGTGGGCGTCGTAGTACAGGATTTGGATTTGACTCCACTACTATCGTCTTGGTGACAATATCATAGGCCGTACGATTATTTTTGAAGAAAATAATAATAAAGCACATTGGGAAAAATAGGGTCATTATCAAGTTCTTCGATACGGCCCGCAAGAAAGCGCGTTGGAATGTTGGCACTTCAGCTGGGAAAAGCAGTGCAGTAACTGGCACACGTTGAGCTTGGAAACCTTGAAATCGGCGTGCTAATGGCGGTAGCTGTGGCTGTACATCCACTGGTGGTTGCAAGGGATAAACTGCTTCTACGTACTGTATGCGTAAATTCATTGCCGCTTTTCCTGGTGTAGCGCCATTGTAAGCCGCTGTCCATATGGCCTCATAGAAACAAACTATTATTTTCGTTAACAGTTCAAGCATTAGAAGGTCTGAAGAAAATGCTAGAAAATCCATAGATACCCCCAGAAAGCTGGCGTAATCATCATCTTCAAGGGCTTTTCGCAGTACTTCCTTATCAATATCGAAACCCAAGTCCAAATCAAATAAATTCATTATAGTAAATGTGATCACGATTTTCAGCACCAGCAATATCAACATATCGATTATCTCTGCAACTACACGCTTCCAGAAGGGTGCAATAACATACTCATAACCACCTGTGCGTTGAATGAGCTCAGCTTGCATTTGATCGCTCATTATACGATACTGAAATATAACTCTTCCACGTCCTCCAAGTCCATTGGCGTCGGCTGCGTTCAAATTGCCTACACCACTACCGGGCATTTGCGCATTTACAGGTGGTATGGCGCTACCAAGACTGCCATAAGGTATACCTTGTTGATTTTGGAATATTTGCGGATAGCTATTAATTAAATACCAAGGGAAAAGCGCCATGGCATTCTGTGAGATATTAGCATGTTTCACCTGAAAAGAAAATGATAAGAAATATGGTACATAAACAACATTCAACGATAAATCAATAGGTGATAGCAACAGACATAATAACTAACCCATTCGTTGAGACTGGCAAAATATGCTTCCTTGGTAGTTAGTTCCCGCTCATTGCCCTTTTCTGTTGCTGATTCTGTAGACACAGGTTTCTCTTTCTCAGCATCCAGCTGCTGAGTTGCACCCAGTAAGGGCTTTGAGGCCGCATCCTCCGGTTCGGACTTTACATCTTTTCCGTCCTTTAACTTGTTTACTGCGGACATTGTGTTAAATAATTTCTAGTAAATTGTTATCTGTTCTTTGTCGTGCACTAAAATCGGCATTAACGCAAAATAATGCTTTTAAGACTTTTTATTTTTGCGATATATATTTTTGTTTTGCTTTGTATTTGCACCTTAAATATGGACACGACATTACTTTCAATTACTTAACAAATATTGCGCAGTGCTGTTATTTGTGTGTTCGCATCAGCTGTCTATATTGACCAGTTCACAATGGTATCTAATTCCATTTGTGTATGGAGGAAAATAAATAGAGCTGAGCGCATAAAATGTCACTTGCGAATTAAAAATATGAGAGTTATCAAAATTGATATGCTTTAGAGAAATTATGGTTTAAGACTTTATGTGGGTAAATATTTTGCGGCTAGAAAAGCTACAAATCCTCTTCGAAACTACAGCCATTGCTCGTACAATATACGATGGATAGCCAATTGTATTCTGTAAATTAATCGACACAATTTCTTTGTTTATTTTAACTGCATACATAGCACCAAAGCAATTTGCTCAGGCCCACAATTTAAAAAATTAATCGGAAGTACTAAGCAATTTAAACGCGAAGGTTGAATTACTTTATTTGCATTTCACAAGCAAATAACCCTGAAAACAAACAGCTGATTTTGACGTGATGCCTACACCAAAGGCCACAACAAATACATGTATGTTTTTACTTATATGTGGTTGCCATCACCTGTAATAAATTCGCCTTGGCATCATCTGTCTATATTGACCAGTTCACAATTGGTATCTAATTCCATTTGTGTATGGATGAAAGTAAATAGAGTTGAGCGCATAAAATGTCACTTGCGCATTATAGGGCGCACATAAACCAACGTATCGTAATACCTTACCGTAGCCCATAAAATATGCAAAATTTATTTATGTGGCCATTGATAATTTTGTATACACACTTTTTCATACATCCGCGTTATCAGTTACAATTTTTAATTGTATAATAAACTAAAGCCAAAAACCAACGAATGCAAATAGTTCATTTATCTCCAATTAACATTATTCAGTTATTTTAATAAAAATTTAAACTTTTCTAAGTTTATTTTGCAAATCATTTCGAAATGTACTGTTTGGCAACACTGTGTAACTAGAGAGCAATCAGCTGACACGATTATACGGAAATTTCCAAAATACTAGGATAAAATCTTTGATACTACGGAATGGAAGGGTGGTAATTTTTTATTGACATGGGGCTCTCATTGGTTTGATCGTGACAGCTGACAGGGGCCTGCGTTTACGTCGGTGAGTGCTGGCACCATTAAAAATAGGAAGGTTATCATAATTGATATGGTTTACAATTTTATGTGGGTAAATATTTTGCGGCTAGAAAAGCTACAAATCTTCTTCGAAACTACAGCCATTGCTCGTACAATGCATGACTTACAGCCAATTGTATTCTGTAACTTAATCGAGAAATTTTTTTTTTGTTTATTTTAACAACTCTACATAAAATATTGCAACGCCTCAATATACTATAAATAATAATAATAAAACCATTTACAATTTTTTTTAAGTTTTATTTATTGATATCCATAGGTTCATTTAAACTTCGTAATAAAACTACAATTATGGTTGTGTATTTAAAGAAATATGAAAAATTAAATTTTAATAATTAGTGTCCTTTAACATTTGATGCTCATGTGTTCAAATTTAAATTTTACTTTGGAAGGAATTATTTCCTACTCCATTCACATTGATTCTCAGCTTTAATCGACATATTTATATTAATATTTATTTATGTTGTCTGATTTTTTTTCTTTTTATTACGATTTATATAAATAATACAGCTTATTGTGGATTGTAAACAGTAACACATTTGCCAGCCGTATGAATCTGTGTTCAAAAACTCCCCTTTCTTTTATGTATTGACCATTTCGGTGCGTAAAAATATGATAACTGTATATTGCATTGTAATTTTTTCTTTAGTGCTAAATGAATTGTCCCCACTCATTGATTTATCAACTTGTTAATTTTAACATGAATTTCGACCGCCAGACATGGGACTTTATGTTATATAGACAAATACTTTTGGTATGTTTAGTATAACATTATTATACACTGAAATTTTTACATGTTGGTGAAAAACAAAAACACATACATTATATCATGTGAATATGTTTACAAATAAACTAAGAACCGCTAACCGCGACAAGCCGCAGTTTTCGAAATATCTAACAAACGAGATCTTATCTAACCGCAAAACTTGCCTATTTCACCTCAATCGCTCACAGTAGATTCTTCAACAAAGTAAACCGGCCAAAATCTTATGTCTATTAAGAAGATTCATCCCTGCTTTGGATGAATCTGTACATATACATACATACATATATGTTTTTCTATTATATTATTAACCAAGAAAAAATATAAACGTCGCTAAAGTACAAATAATAGTAATGAATGTATATATTATTTATCGCTACTGATTCCAACCAACATATATATGTAAATGACGCGTTGCATTCTTCCAACGTAACCCAAATTGTCGGCGTTTTCGTTTCGTTCGTGATATGATTTTGCGTCAGTAAGGAAAACAAAATGCTGTGCTTTTGGAATTAAAAGAAAATTAAGCACCCGATCTAGTGTTGAAATTTCAAATATTCTTTTCTAAATACTTATATTGATTATTTTTTAAAGAAGCATAAAGGAACAATAAATATACTTTTATCATTTGAAAATATTAAGCTTCTTTTTTATTTGAATATTCACGTAAAACGAAAACGCAGCGTTGTCGTCGCTTACGTCGACGACGCATTGAACAAGGCAAGTTGAGTTCTGACGGCATCTGATGCAGGCGCTACTCTTCACTAACCCGCAGTTCGTCATCTGCTCACTGCCACACATTACCGATATTTAAGTTACTGAATTGCTGGTTTAGGCCATGTGTATTACTGGATGCAGCACCGGCCGCGGCTGTGGGTACCGCTTGAAACGCGGCTGACATGGGCATACTACCCATTGGTATACTCATGCCCATTGGTGGCTGCTGCACCATGGTTGTTGACGTTGCACCTACTCCCATCATTGGCAATCCACTTAACAGACTCTGGTTTGTTTGCATAAGATTTAAATTACCCGTTGGGTGTCCACTATTAGCAAGCATATTGCCCAGACCTGCCATATGTTGTTGTGTATAGATGCCGGTACTGGTCGTGCCCGGAAACTGTGCACCGAAACCACCGGTAGCACCCGCAACACCCATATGCATACCTGGTGTGCTAAACGCAGTGGGCGCAGTCATGACGGGCGCATTATACATACTCGTGGAATTCGGCGGCGTCATGAACTGAGGCTGCTGTGGATGTGGCACCCCTCCTGCGCCCATGTAGCCGGGAGCCATGCCGCCCGAGTAAGCGCCAGTAGCAGCAAACATCGGTTGAGGTTGACCAAAAGGCATTTGGGCGCCATGCGGATTGTGTGAGGCAACAGTACTGGTTGGAGCAGTGCCGTACAATGCTAATATGCTATCCTTAGTTAGCTTCCCTGACTTGTCTTTGTCACCGCCAGTAAGCGATCCCTGATTAAAGAAATCCTCTTCGTCCTTAGCAAGCGAGTTTTGGGTAGAACTTTGCCCATTCAATTCTGCGGATCTACTGTGTTCACTAGTTTGCGTTGCAGTAGTTGGAGTTGCACTAAGAAAACTAGTGAAGCTATCATTTTGCAAATCTTGTGCTGCGCTATTACCCACACTATTCTGCACTGGCTTAGTCGGCGAAGAAAGGCCGAGCAAATCACTGCTCTGATTGCATTCGCC
This sequence comes from Anastrepha fraterculus, assembly GCA_037575425.1. Classification (NCBI taxonomy): domain Eukaryota; kingdom Metazoa; phylum Arthropoda; class Insecta; order Diptera; family Tephritidae; genus Anastrepha; species Anastrepha fraterculus. The sequence continues at coordinate 25,681 of JAYXIM010013367.1, read as the reverse complement.
ACTCGTGGAATTCGTCGAAATGCGTTGAGTTTTCGGACTGCAACTGCCAGCTTGTCCAGCCTTCGGTTTCGGCAACGGCGCGGGCAGTGGCGTAGATTTCGAGACAGAAGTAGATGATGTAATGCTCTTTTTGTCACCCCCCGCACCAACAGCGCTCATCACACTTAGCCCCATTGAAGTACAAGCCTGTGCTGCTTTTTTCTTGCGTTTCTGCCGTTCTAACTCTTCATCAATTTCCTTTGCCCAGTCTACCTTTGGCGGTGATGGTGGTACCCATTCTCGTGCCAAATACTTTTTATGCTCATATTTAGCTCGAATAAATGACTCTAATGCAGTATCGGTCTGCGGTCGGCGGAAACCATCTGGCAATTGTGCTTCGTAAACGGCACGCGCACGTGAATTTCCCATCTGTTGCAATGAAATTACCTGCTCTGGCGTCCAGGTGTCTAAATTGACCGATTTGACGCGTGATATGTGTACGCCAAGATTACGATGAATGCCTGCACATCGTATACACAAGAACACTCCAAGATTCCAAGACGCCCAGCGCGGTCCTGCAGAACAAGGAATTAATTAAAAAAATATGTACATACATACATTCATATGTATATTGAATATAACAATCTTGTTTGTAAACACATGTTGCTTATCATTTATCAATGTGACACTGCCTGGCAACAACAAATTGCTTGCGTGGTTAGAGCAGCATTTTTTTTTTTTGTTTTTTGTTTTATCAGAGTTATGATATTCTCTCGCTCTCGCTAACTTGTGATCTTCACTTTGTAAAACCGCAATTTAACTAGTGACTCAACAATATTTTTAAAAATTGCTTCCGTACGATTTGCGAAAAAGGGAAGGAATAATGGTAGAAATTGCCCCAAAGATGTAAATTTTAAAAGTCCTTTGTTCGTAATACATATCAACATCACATTCAAGCATGTGTTTGCCTTTAGCTCTCAAATCTATGGCTTACCATGGTGCCAGCTTTTGTGTGTCTATTGATTTGTAACAATTATCTAAGTTAAATATATAAGTTATAGAGAAGTAAAAGTTGTGAAGCCGCACAGAAACATTGCTCAAAAACACCGAAATTACTATCCACAAGCAATAGGCAACGTCGTATCAAAGAAAACTGTGATAATAAATTAATGACAGACAAAAATAAATAAATCAAATATGTATGAGGGGATTCCATAGACACGTATCTTGAAAGTGTTGATCCAGCAACGCAATGAATATCAGTGACAGTTGCCTAAAGATGTGTGTTAGACGGTGTGAGAAGTTAAATATTGCAACTATTTGATACGCGTATGTACATGCAGCGTTGGATTATTCAATCACAATGCAAATTCCGTCCAGAGTTTGACGATCACGTATATCATTTTAAGATAATTTTTGTTTTTATTAGACAACTATTCACTGCGGTAGCGACCTTTGACGATAAAATATTATTGCTTCAACTGTTCGACGATCAGCTTTCGGTGGAGGAAACACCACACATCAAGAATTTTACAAATGCATATTTTGGAACTACCATCAAGTCCCTATTCTCGGTGCTGATGTTTCCAGTTGAATATAATCCGTTACCCCTTTTATTCTTTCAAATACGCCCAAGGAGCAAGCACTAATTTGCGAATCTGGGGGCTTGGTGGTTTGCGTGTTTATTACTCGTTACATTTTCATTTGTTTTTTTTTTCCTCAGCCCATTTTAAGATTTGTACATTTTTTTTTTACCTTTTGCATCGCAATCAACGCAATATTTGTTGTCCTCATCGCGAAGCATCTGAGTCAGCAGAGTTTGGCATTTTTCCTGTATCAATTTGGTCCTTTCCGTTTCTTTGCGGCTAGCAGTTGAACTCATTTTTCCCTCTTCTCTACTGTACGCACACTTGGAAAGACTTTACTGCTTGTATATGGTTGGCAAAATTTTTCTATATTTTGACTTTTACTACACTTTACACTTTAATTTGCACTACTAGGCTTTTTGCATTTGTAAAGCAATTGTAAAATATTCAACAAAATAGTAATTTTGAGTAGGTTTCGAAAAAGCTGCTGCAGAAATCACTATTGTATCAACCAAAAAATTAAAAAGCTTCACAACTGACATGGCCGAACGAAAAACGTCGAATGTCGGCGAAAATAAGCGATAAATTGTTTGTCAAAATGTTACGGCAAATTTAAAACTGTCAAAACACTTAACTTCCACATTAATACAAGGCTGTGTATTCACAATTGATTAATTATTAAATTTTAAGCAAAAAAAAATATATGGGTATTCATCTAAATGCTTAAATGCCTCGTAAACTTGCTCGCTTGTCAACATATTAAAATTTATATGGGTTGTAGTTTACACAAATTGGGTATGTTTAAGCGACGATTTAAATGATTAAATTTAACCGAAGGCGGAAAACTACACAAAAATTTATTTATTTATTCTGGCATCACAACAAAAACATCACTAACAAAAAGTTTGGTTAAAGGTTAGTTGAGTTGAGCAGAAAAACATAGTTTAGAGAGTGGGAAATCAAGTTCGATAGAATTCGAGATCTCATTGAATTTATGAAGAGAACGAGCAATAGAGAGCATCGTATACGTAGTTTGTTCGGAATCTTTTCAAAGGAAACGGATATTTAATACGTAAAGACCTAATAGGGACCGGAGAATTAATTATTTCTAAAATAGACGACCTGTCCATTTCATCCTTCATAATATTAAATAAAAAAGACAGCGACAAATCCAATCTTCATATATACATATATATAAAACTGGCGCGTACACCCTTTTTGGGAGTTTGGCCGAGCTCCTCCTCCTATTTGTGGCATGCGTCTTGATGTTGTTCCACAAATGGAGGGATCTACAGTTTTAAGCCGACTCCGAACGGCAGATATTTTTATGAAAAGTTTTTTCATGGCAGAAATACACTCGGACGTTTGCCATTGCCTGCCGAGGGGCGACCGCTGTTAGAAAAATGTTTTTCTTAATTTTGGTGTTTCACCGAGATTCGAACCTACGTTCTCTCTGTGAATTCCGAATGGTAGTCACGCACCAATCCATTCGGCTACTTTCTAATTGCTTAATCAAAATTAGAAGCAAGTGGGATTCATATGTGGTGAAAGGAAACTCTGGAAGGATATAATAGCCTTAAGGAATACACTTTGCACTTGTTCAATTCTGTCAATATAGGATTGGTAGTAAAGCCAAAACGGAATATTCGATTACATATTCTGGAGGTATTCTGCCATCAATGTAGCCGATTCGCTACATACAATTCAAAATATTGTAAGATATGGAGATATTAGCAACAAGTAAATGGAATAAAGTGTCTATATATCATACAAGATGCCAAGCTTCTATCAAAACTATATTGATGCGGGCAATGCACACATGCCCCACTATAGCGATGGAGGTAAAACAGCTGAATCTTTCAAAACGAAGGCAAACTATCGCAGGGGTGCTTGCTAATACCGGGCGGATTTAAAAAACATCAATTATTTACTTCAATCACATCTTTACTGATAAAGAAATTTATTTTATATACAAAATAGGATAATTAACAAAAATATACATATTTCATTCAAAACAAAATCAGAACAAAAAAATATTTCATTATTGGTTTAGGAAATGGAACCCACATTTTGTCACGAAATAAAAAAAAATACCTGGAACCAACGACAAAACACCGCGAAGACACGCAAACATATTACACATAGAACACCAAACAAAATAGTGATATTTGAAAGTGAAAAGTAGATATTTTAGTCGCTCTGAAAAAGCATATAAAACGTTTTTTTAGAGTAACATTATTTCTACGAATAAGTTGCGCTTATTGAATGGTTACCCTTTGGGGAGTGCATTTTGAATCGAACACAAACTGTGTACATCACTGATTTAATGCATAATATTAGAGTTAAAACATACACTTACCGATGTAGCGACATTTATTAAATAGAAACTTTCCAAACATTGATGCCGAGTTATTATTTTACTTAAAAAGTTCTAAGGAGGAAATTGATGGAAATAAACAACACAATTCTTCTGGTTAACTATTTTCTGCTTGACTATCTGATGCCAGCTAAGTTCGCAAAACAAAAAAAAAAACGAACAGAACAAACAAAAGTAGCAAAAATAATGTGTTTGTGAAAATTCAGTGAATAGCTATGTAGTTTTGTGATTTGGAAGATTTAAACAAATCAAACAAATGAGAACGAAGTGCCGTGTGTTGAGGGGTCCAATTGGCCTAGAGCTCGAAAATTTAGGGTATTTTCAGGAATATTTTTACATTTTAGGCTTTTTGTTTAATTTATTTTAAATACAAAAATTTTTTTTCAAATTTTAATAATTTTAAAACTGGCGCTGAAGTTGACCCATCCGAAAAATTGGACTTATGTTGTCCATTTTAGCTCCTCTATTTATCTGACACCCGAAACCCAAAAAAAAAAGATTAATCAGTATGAATGTAGCTATGTCCCGTACTAAAATAAAAATTACAAAATGGCGCGGTTTTGAATTTGACACCATAAAAATCGCATTTTTTATCTTTTTAATAAAAAAAATACGAAATAATTGAAATAATAATATGATTCTAGTATGGGCGATAGCCATTGATGTTGTGAACAACATATTCACATTTCAGAGGATTCGGTTGAATAGTTTTTTTTTAACACCAGGCCGAAAAAAGTAGTTTTGAGATAATTGAGTTTATATTTTTGAGAGTGGCCCCGTGACGAATCTCACTCTACCGGCTAAAACGGCTGTAGAATCGAAAATACTGGGAATATCCTTCCGAAAATTTGACAGTATATTCTTAAAAACCTATCCTTTCGAAATATCAAAAAAAATCGGTTTTTTTTTTTAACCACCGGGACTCCTTAAATTATGAAAGCACAAATTAATATAAAGACTCAAAATGCAGTTTTTTTGCGTTTTTATGCGGAAGATGCCGTGGCAGGAAAGTATAATTTTTTTTGTTTGGTTTTTTTTTCGTACAATCTAAAGTATGTTTACATGCTAAAGTATGAATGTGAAATTGTAGTTGTTTACGATTTGTATTAATGTAATATGTAATTGAATTAATATTGTAAAGCTTTTTGAATGCTACGAGCATTCGAATGTTACCAATTTCCTGTTAAACTAAAACTTGCATTTTGTAAACAGAATAAGCAGTTTTTTTCGCATACAACTTGTCATCAATAAAACGCCTACGTGAACAGTCCTTTACAACGATTGTTGGTTTGTGAAGCTTCGTTTTAAAAAAGAAGAAGAATGAACTCAGTTTAAAAATTTAAACAGAACGTTGTGCAAAAATTTAGGTTCGGAAACAAAATTTAGTTTTTTACATCTGATCTGTGAAACAAGCAAAATGGCAACGAGTGGAGTGCAGGTGCTTAAATCCCAACTATCAAGATGCCGTAAAGTAATAGCTCTAGGATGTAGGAACACGAATTGCCGCATTGATTGGTTAAATGTAAGAAGAACTCAAATTGGTTTATTTAATACAGTTATAGTGGTTTTTAGAATTTTTGTGGTGATTTTTACGAATTTGCCAACCGTCTGCACAAGTATATCACGGACGAAGTTGAAGAACTGGAAGGAAATGAAAATGTTGACACTACTTTTCTGTGCCTGACACAAGTCTGCTTGTGCACAAAATATTTGGAACGCGTTATACGTGCAGAAGAAACAGCTTGCAAACCAATTCCGGTACGTATGGAGTAATCAAAATTTTATTGTACATTAATGACATCTTCATGCCACACAGTCTTCCCGTAAGCACTTTATAGATCGGATTATGTGGTGCCTGGATAGATTGGAAATCGCCGTAAGTAATTTGAGAGTAGCTGCCATGTATAAAACATCCGAACAAGCGTTGTCGGGCTATGGTTTTATAGCCTTATTAGAAATGGCAATGGATCAAGTGAGTTCGTTCAGTACATACCAAGATGATCCTGATTTCGATCCGCACTCACTGGACGAACTTAAATATGTAAGTGAAAGACTAAATTAAAATACTTAAAAAGCAAACTAAATCTGCAAAATAATGCATTACCATTGTGTATGTGTATTTTTTAGGCACTTGATTCCAGCAATGAAATACATCGTGTGGTACGCTCGATGGTCGCTCATACACTTGCTTTGGCTAACGTGGCGTTTTTCGAGGATAAAACAGCGCTGAGTGCGTTGTGCCAAAAGGTAAAGTTTTCCATTCTTTTTGTAACTTTTAATATATTTACGACACTTTTTCAGGCACTACGTGACAGTACTGCATTTCAGCAGGAATGTTGTGTAAATTTACAGCAAGCACGATCCAACCAATGTAATCGTAGGCTGAAGGCTATCGCACTGGGAGATTCGTTGAACCAATTGCACCAGTATGTCGATGAAACTATTTTGCGTTTAATTTTTATTTGCTTCGCGGATTTAGAAAAGTTTTCGTTAGATAAACTACGCGCGAAGATGCGACAATGTGGTAGTGATGATGTTGAGCTAGATGAGTTTATAGCGGATTTTGATGTAAACTTGGATCGATTGGCGCAAATAGGTCTCTTTGCTGCCAATGAATCGCCTACACCCAAATGTAATGTACTTTTGTTATATCAACATTTAATATTTCAATATGTTATTTTATCATATTAACATTTCAGTAAAGACATTGGTGCGTAGTTGCATGGCCTCATTAGAGGCACTCGACGCATGCATTATACCGTCATTGCAAGCTAGCAATGGTGCCGATATGCATTCTGAAATCTTAGAGCAGCACTTCTACGAAGAAATGACCAAATTGAAATCTGTTATTTATGAAATTATAGATGCACAGCCAATCACCAGAAGCTTTTACGAAATGCTTAACGCTTGCATTGCTCAAACAGAGAAACATTTCAACAAATCTAAACTAGAAGATATGGTGCAAATGGGTGAATTTCTACTGCAATATTTTCAGTATCCCACAAACAAAAAAGAACTTCAACAAACAAATTGTAAACGGCTGGAATACTTTCAAAAATTCACTATGATATTGCATGAATGCCGCGCAATTTTGGTATGCGCCGATCAAGTGGACACTAGACGCATATTGAAACGTTTCAAGATTTTGCGCGCTATCATGCGCAAGTTCGTAGATGCGCTCGAGAAGACATCAAATCAAGCAAGAAAGAAATCGGAGGAAAGCCTTAATAAGCCGACTGTGACCGAAACGCAAACAATCGATTTAAATGAGCCGCAGCTTATACTCGAGACCATAGAGCCAAGTGTTTGTAGCATATTGTATCGCAATGAATCCGAAATGTACACCCCGCGTAGACGTGCTGTAAGCGACTCAATGCGTGGCAATTACTCAAAGTACTCAACACTACTGAATGAGGGTGAGGGAAATCGAAGGTTGAATACAGTGTCTGGCAGTGATTGGCAACAGGCGCTGAAACAGAGGCACAGACGCAGTAGTGTGCGTCGAAGTGAGTAAAAGTTTACTAAAGTCTTTCTTACAAAAAAATTTGTTTAAATAAATATTTATTTATTAATTTGCTTGCAGATGAGAGTTTGCGCACAGTGATGTTTAAGCGTCAAAAATCTGCGGAAACACAGAAAGCGTGCGATTTCTATTTGCATAATTCGGCTAGTTTACAAATCTCCGGTACGTAATGAAGAAATTTCATGCGATGTTTATTAAATTAGCATTTTTTGTCACCACAGAAATTATTGATCAGTTGAAGCAAGTATCTGTGAATTACTCAGGTGCAGCAGGGAATAATTGCTAAACGCAATTGGAATTAATTAATTCGAGATTGTTGATGTATAATATTCTGATTATTAGCAAGCTTGCAATCTACTTTACGACTATCTAACTCTAATTTATACAAATAGTGGGAAATTTTCATTATTCAGTAATTTTGTACTCAATTTTTTTCTGCTTGTCGTTTAAATGATTTAAATTATTTTTTGAAAGTATTATTTTTAAACTATTATTGAAAAGTATTTCTTTTTTTCGTAAATACTTTAAACAGCAATATCTCTTATATTGTGATCTATTTTCTTTACCATTTACTATTTTTTAAACAATCATTGATTTGTACGAAAGTTAAAAGACTTGCATTAGTAATAAGTTCAAATATTGCATATTCGTATGCATCGTTTCATAAAATTTGATTTATTGAATTTCTTATCCGATATTCACATAATTAAAAAAATGTATTTCAAGAAATTAAATATGACTAATTTGTGACAGTGGTTTTGTTGTTATTGTAGTAGTACGTGGAATACAGCTATGCTGTGAGTGCTTGATAAAATATAATTTCGCTGTTCCAGTTTAGTATACTCGCCGATGTAGCGAACAGAACTCAGCAGCGCACAGTCAACTCACCAGAACACAGTGTTGTTAGGAAAAATATGCACTCACACTGTTAGAAAATAGGAACCCAATACGAACAGCCTTCAATTAATCGGGCATTATTTCTAAATATTATACAGGGTGGGCCATATAGCGTTTACTTTTTGAACCCCCTATTTTTTTGAGAATGGTAACGCAAATGACATGTCAAATGTGTTCATAATTTACTTAAAGGTTTGACATTTACGAAATGGGACGCTATACGCTTGAACAAAATTTCGCTCAATGGGCAGAAAATCGTTTGACCGAAGATAAGCATTTTTACCGAATCATCTTTTCTAATGAAGCTCATTTTCACATCGGTGACTACGTCAACAAGCATATATGTATTTCTAAATTGAGCGAGATGCAATCAACATCATTCATAAAACCCAATTGAAGACGAAAAGCGTAAATCGCCTTATTACACTCCTTATCTGAAGTTTTTACAGTTAAAAAGGGCGTGTAGAATTTTGAGAAAAACGCGTTTAAAGTTTGCCTTGTACTTTCAAGCACTCTGAACCGCCTTTTCAAATTTGCGTGTAACTTCAAATTTTCACCGGAACGATATTAAATTTTCTGTGTGTATTCTTAAAAATACATACGTACATTAAGAAATAAAAAAAAAAATCGATTTTTTGACAATATTAACTGTATATTACCCCTTAATATTTTTCTCTTTGAGAGCGAATTCTTGGGAATTCAGTTACTGGAAAATTGTTACATGAACAAACCTCTTATTTGATGTTCATGCACGTAGATTCGAGCCTACGCTCTCCCCAATAGTAGTCACGCACCCACTATTCGGCTACATCGAAGGCAAAATTAACCCTTTTAATCACAAATAGTTTTAGCATAAAGTGTATTTTATTGCTTAAGAAAAAATACTTTAGAAACACTTATCAAAAGTGGAATGCCAAGTCCAAAACGCATTACATTCATATTTACATACGAAGGTAACCTATGACTAGAATGAGAAGCATTGTGTTCATAAATAAAAAGCGTAGTTAAAAATTGTGTATTCTAATGTTACTGTAGTACCCGTGGCATCTATGCACTATGCCTCGACACCTTCCGAGTATGCAACTTCTCTGTCTGAATTTTGTGTTGCGGTTGTATCTCATAGAGCGCCAAGCCGAACTCGCGCACAAAGGATAGAAGTAGGTCACTGACATAGTCATAGCTTAATTTGGAATGTAAAGACGCCGAAGGACTATGCCACGCGCTCGAACGTGGCAGCGCTTCTGTCGACAAATGCGGGTAGAAAACACGCACTAATTGCAGCCGCATATACGTATTTGCGCCAACCAGCTTCAATTCCGCAGCCATATGATCACTCAAAGCGGTGGGCAATGCCAAATATAAACGATATTTCTGCTGCTTTGTGGTATACTTCATTTCGCATTGTGTAAATATGAGCTTGACTTTGTCCAGAAGCTGTGGCATATTGAGGCCTCCATATTCGTATATGTAGAAATCTTTCTGACGCCGATAGCGTTGTCCTGTTTCGCGCATCATATGCAACACTTGTGAGCTGGGCACATTTACAAAAGTCAGCGGCACGCTGTAAACGTGCGAAGTAATGAGATGTATATGCTGAGCGGGCGACTTCGTTTGCATTACGCCCTCGAAATGTTGCGTTAGTGGAAATACGCCTGCTTGGTGGATGAATCCAAAGAAGATGGCAAGTCCAATGTTGCACATGTACCAGGTTTTCATCAACGGTTTGGTCGACGCTTGTGTAGATAGAACTGTATGATAGATTTTACGTAGCAAAGGATGTTCGTTTTTGAAAGGGTACGTTGGGCAAAGCCCATGATACAGTTTAGGTGCATGCAGTAGAACAATTGGAAAAAGCAGCGGTAGAAGAAAGCGTGCCTCCTGGTGATTGATAAGCGATAAAAAGAAGAGTGGCACAAATATAGCGCTGGACATTAAGCTGATAATACTTTGCGCGCGCGGTAAACCTTGATATTCGGCGCGAAAGAAACGAATTAACAGATGCGCGAAAGATACAAGCGCCACTACACCAAGCACATTGTAAAGCATCGGTATGTTGACCAAAACGTGTATGTATTTCGGATGTAATCCATGCTGGGCAGTATTTTTCGAATCCAAATTATACTTAATGAAATTCCAAGGTGTGCTGACAAAGTTATTAATGCTCAACTGCAACATTTGTAGCTCCCCAACAGTTAGGTATTTGTAATAAAAAGAATCGCAAACTATGAAAAGGATGAACGCTGGTAAGGCGCTCATACAGAACAGTAACATACGTAGGTTGAAGTCCCGGAACGTAATGGTTTTCGTGCCCATACCGCGCAACATCCAATAGAATACCGCTGGCGCACCATAGAACAGAAATGTTGGTCTGTTAAAAACACCTGCTACGCAAATGCTGGCCACAAGCAGAGTATGAGTGTAGTTATGCGCTGGCAAAGCTTTGCATAAGCGCCACATCTTGACGCGTTCGCTTATAGATTTCGCCTTATCGTAACGGTCTTCCAGTATTTCTTTTTTATAGACAATAGTATTCGTTTTGATCATACATTCGGCGACAAGTGTGAGCAGCAAGGAACATAAAGCCAATTCAATCGTATTGGAAAATGTGCGTGTACCAAAAACTAACATTACCCAAGAGCTGCTGAGGGCTAAAAGTCGAATTTCATAGTGAAGGCTGTACAAACGACATATACGATACATGCCCCAATCGTTTATGAAGGATAATGCACACATTATGAGGCGCGGAAATACCAAATAAGTATAGCTTTGCAATAGTTCTATGCCCAAATAGTGGCGGATGTACATAGCAACAAATTCTAAGAAACTCCATGGAACACGTAGTAGAAAAAATTGCAGTGCTATGCTGCGCACCGGCATTGTGTTGTTGAACTCCCAGGTGCGTACATGCTCCAGCCGAAAATGATCGCCTTATAAATATGTAGATATTAGCCAAAAAGTGGGTGAAAAGTTTTATAACTCACCAGTCATCACTTCCACTGATTGAAAAAACTCATCGGGATGTATATAGCCCTGCTGCGGAATGAAGACAAGCACAACGCGAAGTACCACAAAAAACAAGTACATATACCAATTTTCATCGGTGTCTCGGTGGCGCTGCCACAATTGATTAATATAACGTGTTAATTTCATTCCCTTTAATTATAATAGATTTTGCTATTTGCATGAATATGCTCATGAAAGCTGGTGCCATTTGTTTTGGAATACGATAGTAACAAGAGGGTGTTAAAACAGCTGAGCAAACCACCCTCTAAAATTTAATGTTTATGAACCATTCACAATTTTAAAAGACAAAAAAGTTGTTTAATGGTGTAGAATTACATTATTATAATACGTTCACATATGCATTAATCACCTATAAATCCACCAAATTAATCTGCCCGTTCACATATGGCATATGATTACCTGCAAAATTGACAATCAGCTGTCAATACTGCTTTGGGAGGTTTTTCTTCATAGAAATTATTTATAATAAACAGAGAAAATCCGTATGCGACGTTTACTGAGGTTGCAAAAAATTATAGCTGCATTCGCATGGGGTATTCTATATTACATTTTATAATAAGTAATAAGAGGACAAAACGTTTATCGACACACGCTTTTTTCTGTAAAATGAATCCATAAATAATAATATTTAACAAAAATTTTATTAGAATTATGTTTACAGCCCTGTTTTCTTTGCCGGCATACATTTCATTTAGTTTTTATTTTGATGTTTCTCCTTACATTCGTAATAATATAATCGATAGCTCAAAAAACACAGGGTTGTATGTCAAAAGTATCGTTATTATCTCGGATTAATTACGGATTTTGAGTTAAGCGCGAAAAAGTAGATCATCTACTTATATGTGAACGTATTATAAGTGTAATTTAAGTGAAACGTGTAATTTGTAGAATGCACGCAAAAGTTCAGAAAAGTGAGTCTAGACTTAATTTGCGTAACTTAACGTAACTTAGTATTTTTGGAAAACCTGTTTTATCGAGCTGTGCTAAGGGTTAGTTAACACTTAATAACCCAATTTAAGGGACTTAGGCCCAGAATTACAACTTCTATTAAAGTCGTGAGCATCGGCAACTTAAATTCTTCTTATTTACAAGCTGGTAATTAGCTACAAAGCAAATTGTGAAGAACGAAGTAAGTCCAACCATCGACAAACTCAACGAAATGGTGTTGGAAAATCATCATTTCAGTTTGAGGGAGGTAGCTCGTGACCTTAGCGTATCTCACGAATCAATTCGCAACATTTTACACCTTCAATTGGGCATGAGACGCGTGGCTGCTCGACTCGTTCCAAAAGAGTTGAATTTCTTTAAAAAAATTCATCGGAAGAAGGTGGCTGATATGACATGAGATGATACATGCTTGAGCAAGTGAATTTGGACCCACCGTTTATCCAGCGCATCATAACAGGTGATGAGCCGTGGGTCAACAGGCTGCTGAACGGGGCTATCCATATTAGCCGAAACACAAAAAGCCACGTCGGCCAAAAGTGAAAGTCATGCTACTGTTGTTGTTGTAGCAGCATAAACATTCCCCTTACTTATGTACATACGGGGAATGCTGCTGGAGTGACAGTCCTTGGCTGGATATAAATCCGGGCCGTTTCGGTAACGTAGAACCGACTGTCGTGGAAATAATAGTATTAGTTGTGCAACGTTTGAGAGAGAATGTGCGTCGGAAGCGGCCCAATTTGTGGAAAGAAAACTAATGGACTTTGCACCATGATAACGCTCCATTTCACAAGGCTCATATTGTGAACACTTTTTTGACCAAAAACTCGACAAACATCATCGAACAACTACCGTATTCACCGGATTTGGCCCCCTGTGACTTTTTCCTTTTCCCAAAACTTAAATTGTTACGCCGCGGACGCCGCTTTGAGTCGATAGAGGCCATTAAGGAGAATTCGCTGAAGATACTGAAGAAGATTTCTTCAAACGCGTTTAAAAGATGCTTTAATGACTGGACTAATTGTTGGCAAGTGTGTATTGCTTCGAATGGGGCCTATTTTGATTAAACAATTATTTTGCGTTTTATTGAACAATTCCCGGTACTTTTTTGACAGAATGTACAAACGATAATAACATAACGAACCGTCAAACAGATGCCATAGAAGATATAAAAACAAAACATTGATGAAATGAATAATTTTTACCAATGTCTAAATTTATATCAAATTATGATAAGTTATGCTGAGTCAAGGCCAACTGAGCTTTAAAGCTATCATAACTTTAATTCGGGCTCCATCATATTTATATAATATTGAAATAAAACTACTTTGCATGGACATCAATAAATTAATTTTGACTAAAATTTGTGTCGAAACATCAAATTGGAAACATTTTAAAACAGTTGGCTATTCTGGCTCAAAATTGACATTGCAAACGTATGTATTAGCTATTTCTTTCTAACATTCATATTTCAGACTATAATGGGCATTCTATTAAATTGCTTAGCTGTTTTCCTTTTCTGCGAGCAAAACAAAATGCCAAATACATAAAAAGGCTGAAATTAATGAAAATTGCTGTCAAAGGCAAAAGTTTCTAGGGTGTGTATCGTCTCAATTTTTATTCACGTTGAATTCATTCATTAAAAAGAAGGAAGTCATATTATTTTCCACAAAGGCGCTGGTAAACTACTAACCTATTTTAACTATTTCTGTATAGCTTCTAGCATTTACCGTGTTGTGAAATAGTGTATAAAAAAATGAGCGCATGATTTTTGTATTTGCGAACAGCGAAAATTTTGGAATACATAGTTCGGCAATGGTAGCACAAGAAAAAATCATTAGATGTCCATTTGTATTAAAAATTGTAATAAACGCCTTTTTTTGCAATAAATAGGCACGCTAACTTGGTATTCATTATGGAATTGGTCCTTGCTATTGACCTCTACCGTCATGGATGCTACGCCCCCTTTCTAAGGGCAACATTGCTTAAAAATTAATGATTAATCGATTTAATCAAAGGAGAGTAAACAGCATGTTTTTTTTACTGGTGTCAATGGTCTATGTTTTAATTCAATATTACTAAGTTCATATATTTTCAAAGATGTTAAAAAAAACATAATAATATAACTAATTAATTTTATATATTAATTAAGTGCTCTTTCTCAAACGTTTTATGTATTCGCATATTTTGTATGCATGAGTTGTATAATTGTACATTATATTTAATTTCGTTGGCATTTCCGGCAGAAAATAATCTGATTTTCTCATACCGGGTGCAGTGAATCCTGGTGCCGCATGCTAGTGATAGTTGCGCGCATAAATAAAAGGGAAATGCAAAATTCAAACAGTGCACCATGTATGGAAATAAGTTCTCGCTGTGGTTACCATAACATGCTTGAAGAAAGGGAACTAAAATTCCATTCAAACAATTTCAATGTTTAAAAAGCTTATGCGCTCATTTTAAAGTACTGATTGTCTAGATATACTAACTTAAAAGTATGAACACTAACTTATGTATACAGTTGAACGACTGAATTTGTATGAAAAAAATGATTCATATTGCATTCATTGTAAATAAAACTTAGGCTGAGCAAAACTCGAACTTATGTACAACCTTAAACCTGCCAACATACACACGAACACAATTATTAATTTTTGGTTTAAAATTGCATGATTAAGAGTGATAAAGCTGGATTTTTAATAGATTTTTTTGCACATTTGGCTATTCAGAGTTCACTCAAAAGTAAATAAAAAATACCAAATGCCGCCGCAAAGAGAGTAAGATCATACAGGTATATCGTACCACGGCTGTCCCTCCAACACGATTACCTAAAACATACATACAAAAGAAATTCCGTTAAAATTCCGGCAAATCACTATTAGTGCGAATGTAATTTAAAAATGTTTTACTTACTAACAGTGACATACACACATAGACAAATATTTCTCTCGTATACTTCTTTCAATTACTATGATTCCTTCATATATATTTAAAAATAATGTTTTTATCTGTGTATACTGACAACTGTTTTGCAAGTGTGTCTGTACCTTCCGTCTAAAACAATTTGCTTCTCGTAATATTCCCGCCTCTTTCTATGTAAAGCTGTCTGAATTGTGCATTAAATGTTACTACTAAAAAACTCTAAAAAATTAAATAAATATAAAAAAAAATATTTCGTCATTGCGTATCTACAAATGTATTTTGCATTTTTTCTTTCTTTTGAACATATTTGCAGCAGCTTTTCAAGAAAAATTAACAACTCTCCACATCCAAATCTAAAACTTAAAATAATAAAATTAAATTTTAGTTAGTCCTCCATATTGCCACCAACACAACCATTACCATCTATATCACCATTCAACAACACCTTCACACATTCAACAAGCCCTTTATGCACTTGCAAAACGTTAACGTTTAAAATTTGCAACACTTACTCGTATACCCACCTAGCAACCTAGAAAAAATTGCTATTTCTTTACCAACGGCATCTATTGTGCAAATTTTCAACCATAGGCCTATCCGAGACAGCCGTTATGGACGTAATGTCATCCTCACTGCAACAACAACGTATTGTCGTCGATCAGTTGCGCCGCGAGGCGGCCATCGTTCGTCAACCCATTTCCGAGTCCTGTGCTCAGATGATCAAATACATCACGGAGCACGAGCAGGAGGATTACCTATTGACTGGTTTCTCCAGCCAAAAGGTTAATCCTTTCCGTGAGAAGTCCTCCTGCACCGTACTTTAAACTGTTTACAACAACAACTAACATGCACACCTAAAAAGCCAGTCGTCGGTGCCAATATTGAGGTGCGAGTAGTGTGCAAAAGCAGAGGAAATTTGGCGAGTTTGGAGTTTTCTTTTGGCAGTTTAATGGTTACAGTTTCGTAAGTGTGTATGGATGTGTATGCAGTGGAGATGCAAAGCCGGCTAGCAGACAACAAAGATACCAAACTAACTGCGATTGTGAGCAGGGATTTTGCGAAATGGTGAACGATGGGTTAACGAACGCGTACGATTTGAATTTGAACAATATCTCAAGTACTGTGGGACAATTAAGTGCACATATTAAAATGCAAACGAAATAGTTAAAGCAAATAAATACATACATATATATCTACTTATACACTCTCAGATATGATATGCACGTTAGCATTTGATGATGAATTATATACAACACATCCGTACATATTATATACAGACATATATATTTACCTACTATTTGTAAACAAAAACTGAATATGATGATGCGTTCGAAGCAAGTGTGGCAGTAAAAAAAACCTATAGACTAGCGAATTAAAGACCACCACTTACCAAACCACCATAATAAGTTATAATAAAACCATGTAACGAACTCATAGATTTCCAAAAACCGTATTACGCCAAAGTGACTCACTACTTTCCTGTATTAAACACATCTACACAAGAAGACAGACTTGTAGGCGAAAAAATGCCAATCGTGCATATTTACAAAAACTAAAAACAAAAACACAATTACACTTTATATACATATATACTACATAGCTATGTAAATCACATAATTTATAAAATACTGCATAAATAATACTTATACTTTTTTGAACGAAATTATTCCAAATAAAGAAAACCTCCTTATTGGCAAAACAACTACCAACAAAACAAATTTAAAATATTTATTTCAACTCCAAAACATAATTTTTGTAATTGACGATCAAGAAAATACTTTAGTAAACCCTCCAAAAGGAATTAAAAGACGGTTAGTCAGGGTGGGCTTACATACATACACGCACATACAGTGTGAACGGTAGTTTAAGCGCGTGAGGATTACGATGAGTGAGATGACCGATACTCAAAACGAAGAAGTTGGGTGAACAAAAGAAATATTTTATTACAACTTTAACTAAAAGAAGATAAGCAAAACTTAAAATCACGGAGGCACTTAGCAACAAATAGTATATAAATATACGAAAGTTAGACAAAGTGGGAAATACAAATATGAACAAATTTTTTTAGTTCAAGTTAAAAGCGCTCTTTGTAGTTGCGTACTATAAATTAAAGCAATTTATTATCGATATATAGCGATTAGTTATCGATTAAAAAACAACTCAACCAAAAAGCGAATATCCAAGCAAATAAATGATTTACGACAAAAGGCGAGCTAAACAGAATATTAGCACACCTATGTAGCTACATATAAATCCGTATTATGCACGCAAACTAAATGAAGAAAATAATCGGAAAAGCATTGCAATAATAAATACAGTTATGATATTTAAACAACAAATAAATAGTATTCCAGCGTATATATTATTGCATTATTAGCAAAATGTTTAACAAGCTTAACCGTTAGCGGATGCTTTATTCAAACTTATCTATTGTTAAGTATATTATAAAAACAAATATTAAAGCATTTTATTAAACAAATTAATTAAACATTATATACAATAATAAATATTACACGAAAAACGAATATAAGTGCATAATGCGAACGACAAAACGTAGTTAGGGCGCTTTTGAAGCGGATTTCCGATGTATACTTGTGGCGGTATGAAGTAGCATGAGCTGAAACCGTTTTAGAATGGATGGCAGTGTATAGTGGGATGGCGAGTAAATTGAAAAATTGACAGTGCTGTGCCTAATTCGCGCAAGGTGAAATATAACAAGTGGAAATAAATATATTAAACAGCAGGGGTAGTCTTTTGCAGTAATCGATTTTTTTTTAAATAAGTTTTTCATGCGAGAATTGATGTGTCTGTTATAGACCTGTTGAAGATACAGTTTTTAGTTGAGGCTTTATATAGAATATATTAATAATAAAGATGCGCTTAAAGATATTCAACACCAAATTCCATAACTGCATAATTGATAATATGGGTTAAACATTTAAGCTAAAATTCGCATAAATAAATTTCCTTGCCCTTTCTTGTCTTAGATTTGTAAGGGTTTCCGGTAAGGCTTTGTTTCTAATTTATACTTCTTCCATTTAAACACGTATAGTGCTTCAACATATATGTAACGGTTAACTGGTGTTGCGAAAATCGTATCCCTCCAAGAATACCATCCTTAGACTTTTTATTTTCATGTCATCGCATAGTTAAGTAGGAGGAGAATACGCGCAATTGTGATATTTTTTAGGCAATGAAACATTAAGTTAACAAAAACAAAACAAAAAATTGATATATATATATTTTTATAACATTATGTGTTGTAAATATAATCGTTTGTGTATGTGTTTAGTGACTCCCTTATTTTGTTGCCAATCATGCAAATATTTCTTCCACATAAAATGCTTATAATCAAAAAATAAAAATTTGTCGCGCAGCTGGAAACTCTGCCGATACGTAACCCCAAATTGGCGCTTAATTTCAGCCAAACTATCTTCAACAGTTTCCATTACTTAGATATGTCCCTTGTGAAATTAATGACACGATCGATATTTGTTAATCGATAACAATGGAGTGCAGTTTGTATATGATTAGATGAACAATTTTTCGAAAGCAACGAAATTACTAATATTAATACGTATATTTTTTTGCGAATTATACTGGAAAAGTCTTCTACCTAACAAAAAAGGTGTGGAAAATGTGTCAAAATTTTTTTTTACATGAAGTCATGCAAAATGTGACGAAAATTACTATAATAGGTATATATTTTTATTTTTTTCTATAGTTATAAACCTACAAAAATACCGTGTGTCTTTGGTTATTCGCTTGGCACTATTTGTTTTAATTGAACGGTAAAAACTGCTATGGTGAATTTGTTAAGTCATACAAAATGAATGAAAAGGCAAGTACCAAAGTTCTAACTCGTACTCAGTAAATACATAGTAAAGTTATTGTCAAAGGAGGCAAGCATTATCGAAAGTATCGGTTTTGGTGGCATCTGTCAAACTGCAGTGACATTTGTTGCCATGGATCAGAACAATACAAGGAAATCCCTTTAAACGTCATTAATGTCGTTCGTTTTAAAAGAAAATTTAAAATATATATTATATATCTTAGAGTTAAAACTTTATCAAAATACTTACAATATGAATTGATGCGTATAAAACTATAAATATTAAAAAAATATTTTATTTTAACTTACAAGTATTTATAAGATGACCAAAGGATATATAAAAAATATAGTATCGGGTGGAGAGCCCATTTATGCGTTACATAAAATACAAAAGTGATAATTCTTTCTAGTATCACTTGTTTGAAAACTTAAAATGAATGAACGAAACAAAAATGAAAACAAACAATTTGTAATAGCTGAAAAATGGCATATAAAAAATTAAATACTTTAAAAGATAAAAATACCACCAAAAATATAACTACTACTAAAAAATTTATTTAAAATTAAATTAAATGTAGAGCACATTCTTTCGCACTACACAAACAAAAAAATAATATAAATAATATGCGACATAATTCTACACATATATATGAAACTTATGCATGTATACATACAATTGAATGTATGTTTAAATAATTTAAATTTCAGCTTCTTCTTAAAAAGAGTACAATTAAATTTTTTCTTCGAATTGTTTTTTCCCGGAAAAGCAAAATCAAATATATAAAAATTATTAACGCAATATTTATTCGAACAACAAATTAAACCAAAAACAAACACTTTCTTGTAATTGCTTAATATTGAACCGTTGAACATGATGGAATTCGTAACATAACTAAATGAATTTCCAATAGCAACAAGAACAACACCACATTCACTACAAACAACAATGAATAATCGTTTGCTTGGATTCAAATAAAATTTAGATGTGTTACATAGAGGAACCCATAAAAAAGGAATTTCTTATTTTTTATGGTAGGGCGACGAGTTTTTTATGGGGAAAAACTATAAAGAAGAGTTAAATAAAAGGCAGAGAGGCCTTTAAGGTAATAAGTATAAAAGTTAGTTAATTTTGACATATTTGTTTTTCTTTGTCGCTCTGAAAAAATTTAAATAATTTATTAGTTAAGTTCTCGAGAAAGAGAGCAAAATAATTGTAATTAATGCCTAATTAAAGCAAATTGCACAAGGCGAATTGCATAATTCTTAGTATTCATTATGAATACTGAAGGTGAGGTCTTCCACAAACAGTTACTCTTATTTTTCGCGATTTTGACAAGTCTGACGTCAGCCCTCCTTTCCAAAACAAACAAAAGGAGGAGAAATTACATGTTTGTAAAAAAATCAGTGAATGGCTTGGCTTGGCTTGATTTGTGTGATTTAAACTAAACAAACTTATGAAAACGAAGTGCCGCATGTTAAATTGTGAAAGCACAAATGGATGACACCACGGCGCGAATGTATGTGTGTTTGTATAATTTCTTATGTGTGGTTGTTGTTATTGTTTTACCAGTACCTTTGCCCTGTCAGTGTAGCCTAATCACCGGTCGTCTTCGTCTAGCTCATCTAACGGTAGGCCCAGGAAACTAGCTATTTCGACGGGTTCGGTCCAGAGGGAGAGGGGTGTTAGATGAGTGGGTTTAATGGGGCATGTGAAAAGGTGGTTAGTGTCGTGCGGGGTACCTTTACATGCTGGACATACGTTTAGTGTGTCGGGGTCGATTCTGGATAAGTAGGAGTTTGACCTGCTACAATATCCAGAAAGTAATTGTGCCAAGGTTACGCGAGACTCTCGGGGAAGTTGGAGCTATTCGTCTGCGATTGGTGGTGGTTGGACTCCGATAACGGCATTCGGGTGTCGGGAGCTTAAGAAGGTGGTGAGAGTCTCCCGATGAATGTCGTTTATGGCCTGTCTGTACACTGTTCGATCCAGTAGCTGTCTGTTTGTTTTGTCCGAGATCTCGTCCGATCGATCTCTGCTTACTGAGCAATTTGTTATGCTCCTGCTGTATAGGTGACATCAGAAGATATCCTGTCATGGTCCTTAAAGCAGTGTTTTGGCAGGCCTGAAGCTTTGTCCGCTGCGAATCACTGGTTCCAGGCGACCAGACAGGCGCAGCATAGTTTAGAACCGGTCGGCCTATTGCTTTAAAAGTCGACAGCAACAATTGCTTTCGCCTACTCTTCCTCTTCACAAACAAGTATTTCCTCTTCCTTTTGTTTGTGTATTCCTGGAGCCTGACGACACAGTGAATTCGGAAGGTGCAACCTTGTACTCTATCATCCCTACAATATATATGTATATATATATATATATATATATAATTGTCGCGTACACCCTTCTTGGGTGTTTGACCGAGCTACTCCTTCTATTTGTGGTGTGCGTCTTGATGTTGTTCCACAAATAGAGGGACCTACAGTTTCAAGCCGACTCCGAACGGCAGATATTTTTTTATGAGGAGCTCTTTCATGACCGAAATACACTCGGAGATTTGCCATTGCCTGCCGAGGGGCGACCGCTATTAGAAAAAATTTGGCTTCATTTTGGTGTTTCACCGAGATTCGAACCTACGTTCTCTATGAATTCCGAATTGTAGTCACGCACCTACCCATTCGGCTACGCGGCCCACAATAGCCCTCTTATATTCGAGACTTCTCTGCTCGGCTCACTTGAAATTGGCATGTGAAGGCAACAACAAAGTTATCAAGGAAGATTCGCGGACAGCGAGTAAGGTTATACCTCATAAAACTGGTATAACTCACTATTTTAGAAACAAATGTACTTTTAGGTAGCGCTGCCAAGATATGTTTATATATAAAAGGTTTTCCAATAACAGGTGTTATTTAGGAATGCATTGCGCTATCGAGAGCTGATTAACGATTTTTTATGGCTGAAATTGGGTGGTATTGATCTGGACAACGTTTATTTTCAACAAGACGGCGCTACGTGCCACACAAGCAACGAAACCATTTATCTTATACGGGAAAAGTTTCCGGACCGTGTTATCTCTCGAAGAGGTGATCACAATTGGCCACCGAGATCTTGTGATTTAGCACCTTGTGACTTTTTTCTTTGGGGCCACGCGAAAGAGAAAGTCTACGCCAACAGCCCAGGGTCGATTCAAGACTTCAAAGGTGGAATTCCTGAGTCTATCGAGGACATAAAGTAGGCATTTTGGCATTCGGTTATAAAAATTTCATGAAAAGAATATTGTCCTGTAAGCTTGGTCATGGTGGTTATTTGCATGATGTTATTTTCCACCATTAACGGCATACCTTCCTCTTTATAATGAAATCAACATCCGATCATTTATCAAAATAACATCTCTTTTTAAAAAATCCCTTTACCAGTAGCTTCGCCTGTTCGCTTGGCGAACAGAAGAGGCCTATAGACAACCTGTTTGATCAAAATGCGATACTGTGTTGTGAAATCAAATGCAACTCTACATTAAAAAAGAGCCCCTCATAGAGCCCTCGCACACTGCAGAATTTATCGTCGGTCTCTCTTGAATCACTCGAAGTGCCAACTATTATCGTACGTTGCCATATACATATGTTTGAGCGCTCTCGAAGGCGAATTTACCTCGTCTATGCTGGGTGAAATATTGATTGATCGATATTCATACCTAAATATTTTGAAATTAATAGCAGTCGTGATGCCAATAAATATTGAATGTATACAAGCACTATATATCGCAATGGTTTGTATTGAGCGAATATTGCAAATTATTCCACATTAACTGTTTGAGTGAACTTTAAAACGAAAATAAATGCACTCAACGAGAGTAATCGATTCAGACGACTATCGATTATTAATTATGCTATCACTTTCAATAGCGGAACTCGCTTTGAAAATTAAACTGCTATAATATTAAGGAAACCGGTAATTATTGTAAAGTAAAACTATCTGGTAAGTATAAGGGAAACCCAAAATTTTCAAAAAATATATGCGCTAATAAAGCTATTTAATATCCTTGAGGCATTGCATGGTTCATGAAAGCGCACGTTAATGCAACACCTTGCAAATCGGCTTTACGTCACAAAATTAGTTCAGGAACGATCCACTACACTTTTTTTCACTGTCACATGAAACCGAGCATGGTAGTTTGTAGATAAATATCTTTAGGTACCACGAGGATATGTGTCTGGAACATATCACCCGAATATTTTTGAAGTGGATTACTCTGCCTTACAAATATTGTTTCAACTTAATACTTGGCTATTTTTATTATCAAAACTAAATTATTTAATTTTTTTTGTATTAGTTTATTATGTAGTCTCAAGTTGTTGCAAACTTTGAAACTAATTTTCGTTCGTTTCTACAACGTCTCACAACGTTGATTTATAGTGTTTAAGAAAGTACAGTTAAAAATTTTAATTAGAATGCGAAACTTCGTTTTTGTTTTGCTCCGAAAGTTGTAAACGTAATTTCCAATGTGAGTAAGTAGCAGATAACTTAGTAAATTACTTTTTAATATGAGAAATGGTAATACATAAGAAATTAATGCAAATATACTCCAGCATCGCTGCCTTCGCTTACAATCTAACTTTCGTCATCGCTGCCTGCATTTTGCCTTGGCTTTGGTCCACCAGCACGCTTTGCCATAATAATTTGATCGACTTTCAGAATTGTTGTGGCTGCACCTACAGCGTATTTCAATCCCCAATATTTTGCTTGGAATAGATCGTAGATTTGCGATTTTGCTACATCGATGGTATCAGCTTTCTCAGTCTCAATGTTGAAACCAATATTCTTTCCACTCGATTTTTTGTGTGCTAGATACAGGGCATTCACAACATCAGTACCATTAACGCCAGAGTTTTCTGCTAAAGCCTTGGGGAATACTTCCAAAGCAGTGGCGAATTTACGTACAGCATACTGTTCCAGACCGGGTAAAGTATCAGCGTAGACAGCCAGTTCGGAAGCCAACTCGATTTCAGTGGCACCAGCACCAGGCACATAACGACCGTCACGGGTTAAGCATTTGAAGTTATTCACACCATCGTCCACAGCACGCTCAATGTCATCCATGAAGTTGTCCGTGGCACCACGTATGACAATGGTA
Organism: Anastrepha fraterculus; assembly: GCA_037575425.1. Lineage (NCBI taxonomy): Eukaryota > Metazoa > Arthropoda > Insecta > Diptera > Tephritidae > Anastrepha > Anastrepha fraterculus. Next base: position 1,473 of record JAYXIM010013367.1, on the reverse strand, counting down.
GAAATACGCGCATCTTTGCTCTCGTTCCTAAAAAATGCATAAACGCTATATTGTTGCAAGTTTTTAAAAATTTTCTATTTAATATTTGCTTACCTAAAAACGACAACAGTTGTGCCACCTAACTCTTCAACACACACCTTATCGCAGTAGCCTAACTCTTCGTTGGTAGGTGTTGTGATGCGAGGTAACACAGTAGCGTTGACTGTGCGACTCAGACGACGGATATCGAATTTGGAGTTCAAACGCACAGCCATCAAATTGTATTTATTGAGAAAATGCAAGGCCATGTCACCTACTTTACCTCCACACACGAGTACCTTAATACCAGCGTCGGCAAGGGCTTTAATTTGAGACTCAAGTAAATTCTCTTCGCCAGCAGAAAAGTTCATTAACTCATCAGCAGACTTGATCAATACTGTGCCTTTGGTTTCTGTCTGTATGATATCAATAGGGCATGAGAACACAGCCACCTTGGCTTTTTCTGCAAATGTGACATCACCTTCAACAAACCGTTTGAACACCATGCCATGCACGACTTCCGATTTGTTTAGACCACTGCCCAGAATTTTGCAAACACGAATGTTATCCACATTAAAGGTACCTTGGTCGGGAAGTATAGCAACACAGGCGCGCGCTACTAATTCGGTTAGAAATTCTTCCTGTCCATATTGTTTTGACATAATTGTTGCTTTAAGGCATTCTGAGACTTTGCCCACATCGCGATAGTCTTTAATTTCATGACAAACCAGTTTGGGAAGAATTTCTAAGGCTTTTTCCAAAGCTTTCTCATAACCATCGGCAATTTCAGATGTTGTGATGCCTAGGCGTAACAACTCCTCGGCAGCTTCGAGTAGTGCGCCCGCAAAGATAACTACGAAATTGGTACCGTCACCCACCTCGGCGTCCTGCATTTGGCTGCCCATAACCATAAGTTTAGCAGCAGGATGCTCCACATCCAATTCCTGCATGATAGTACCAGCATCACTTGTTACAAATTGTTTGTCAATGTGATTAATGACCATCTTATTCATGCCATTAGGGCCGTAAGCGGAACGCATTGTCTGTGCAAATTCTTTACAGGCAGTGATGTTTCGGTAGACAGCTTCCTCCAGACCACTGTACATCTATTTAAATTATAAAAATATGTTAGCAAATTGTTGTGCTATAAAATATTGCGATTAATTCAATAATATGGGCAAATTGATCACACGCTATGGTGACTAATAAGTAGGCGCAGCTGTGTTAAAGAAGCCGCACGCTGCTTTTTCAAGCAATCCGTTTTAAAGCTATTGAATTGAATGAAATTGCATATTTATGTGGAATTTTTTATTACCCGGGCGCCCTCCTTCATCATTTGCGCAACTCCTGGAGCTTTTGGTACAGATAAAGCCATTTTTGTTCACAGATTTTTCGGAATCACAACGCTGAGAAATAAACCAAATGAAAGAACTTGCCGATTTTAACCTCACACAC